>SJYV01026204.1:263453-285355 GCA_006410875.1 Neotragus pygmaeus
AGAGCCATCAGCACGTAGGCAGTATTGGACAGCCCAGAACTGCTTCCTGGACCTTTGCACCAGCTCTGGGATGACTCCAGAGTCAATGTTTACCCACCCTAGTGGCTTTTGATGAAGCCAGAGTGTGGGAAGTCACAGGGACCTCTCCCAAGCTTGATGGTGGGCAAATGTGACCCCTTAGCAATGAAGCTAAAACAACAGGCTCTCCTGCTGAAGTGGGAAGAAAGGGCCATCAGGGTAGGACTGTAGCCTGGATTTCACACAGCTCAAGTCCCATCTCCATTAAAGCACTTGCCTGCCACCGCCATCCCTCAAAGCCAAGTGCACAAGGTTATTGTACGGTCTGCTCTTTGAAGAGTAGGGGCTGGGGCTTTGGAGAACAGTGTATAGGCCGAGGGGTGATGGCTGGATTCCTGCTTCACCATCTTTTCCCCTTTCTCACTTTTCTCATGAGCACATGTGGCTGCCCTGTAGGCTAACTAATCTTATATCCTTTCTAAGTGTCTCATCAAACATGCAGGCGTTGTGTAAGATGTTCAGGCAAAAGAAAACCAAGCATTCTCTTCTTTAGAAGTTTTACTTATGGACTAGAACATGCTATTTACTTATTTCTCTCTCTTTATTTTTCTCTCTCTTTTTAAAAGTATAGTTGATTTATTTTTTTTAAATAATTTTTAATTTTTACTTTATTCTACTTTACAATACTGTATTGGTTTTGCCATACATCGACATGAATCCACCACAGGTGTATACGAGTGCCAACTTCCCTGGTGGCTCAATGGTAAAGAACCCACCTGCCGATGCAGGAGACATAAGAGATGCAGGTTCAGTCCCTAGATCAGGAAGATCCCCTGGAGAAGGAAATGGCAACACACTCCAGTATTCTTGCCTGAGAAATCCCATGGACAGATAAGCCTGGAGGGCTTTGGTCCACGGAACTGCGAAGAGTTGGACACAATTTGTGACTGAGCACACATAGTTGACTTAACAATGTGTTAACTTCAGATGTAAAGTGATTCAGTTTTATACACATTTCTATTCTTTTCAAATTCTTTTCCCTTATAGGTTATTACAAAACATTGAGTACAGTTCCCAGTGCTATACAGAATATATAGTAATGTGTATTTGTTATTAAAGTTCACAGGTGTTGCCTAGTCATCTTGCAGCAGGAAACTGCAGAATTGCTTCAGATGCAATAAAAAACCAGGGCACCTGTATTTCTGAGTGTGGAAATAATCATGTTTTGAGGGGCCCTATCTGAAAGTCGGAGAAGGTGATGGCACCCCGCTCCAGTACCTTTGCCTGGAAAATCCCATGGATGGAGGAGTCTGGTGGGCTGCAGTCCATGGGGTCGAGAAGAGTCGGACACGACTGAGAGACTTCACTTTCACTTTTCACTTTCCTGCATTGGAGAAGGAAATGGCAACCCACTCCAGTGTTCGTGCCTGGAGAATCCCAGGGATGGGGGAGCCTGGTGGGCTGCCATCTCTGGGGTTGCACAGAGTCGGACATGACTGAAGCGACTTAGTAGTAGTAGTATCTGAAAGTAACTGGACATTTATCAATCTTTCTTAGAAAATGAATAAAATGACAAATAACAAACATGGATTGAGTGATGACTTAATATGAACCAACTTAAGATGAACCAGCACTTTATTAAACACAGCAGCTCTTACAACACTGGGGAAGCATGTGCGTACCTGTTCCAAGCTTGCTTACCCCATTAGTGGCAACGTGGATTTGTAGACCGTTACAACCACCAGGTGGTTTCCTGAGTGTTCAACCGTAGTGCAAGTGCAGAGCTGAACGAGAAAATGCATTAATAACTGGAGATATAGGCACATGGGCCTGCCTAATGATACTCCAATGTATATCTGCTGTCATTAAAACCAAGTGTGTGTGTGTNCACCTACATCAATCTGCTTTCAGGCATCCCCTCCTGACCCCCTCACAATCTCTGTGTCTTGTCACTTACCTCTCATGGCAGGACCTTCCTCCTGGGGGTAATACTGCAGAGGTTTGACTCACAGACCCTCGCCAATGATCTACTGGCGGCCAGCAGAAGAGCAACGGAGGGCTGCATAAGTATGAAAAGCCCCGAGCCATCCCATGGGCAGCCAAGAACCCCAAACCAATCATCCATTCTGGGGAGGCCCAGATGGACCCCACCTCAGCAATCCTGTCACATCCTGAGGAGTTGTGGTCCAAGGACCAGTTGAGGACGTTCACACTGCTAATGTCTGGCTTGATTGGGAGCTCCCCTTCCATCCTCACAGAAGCAGTGAACCGGAGAGGAGGTACATGCCCTATGTCCTGAAGGAGGACAGGGGAGACAGCAAAGATTCAGGTAGGTGGTGCATTCGACTCCCTCTCCTACACACCCACACTGCCCTGGGCGCCAGGTCAGAGCACTAATGCCAAAGTGGTACTCTTTATCGATCTCTGTTCCTGATGTATGGGTTTTCCTGAAAGCAAAATACCAGCTGGCAGCAGACCTGGGGATGGCCTCGTTCTGGTACCTGTCAGGACCAGGAGGATGGAAAAGGTGAAGGTGCACAAGCTTCTAGGGTCAGCAGCTTGCCTGCCAGGAAGGCATCAGCATCTTCTGATTTTCCTTTCCAAAGGCTCATGNTTGCAAAGAATAATTGTTTTCATCAACACTGTATCATCAAACTACAAGAAATCAGTAAAAAAAAAAAAACAAGACTCATGTTACAATTGTGACTGTCTAATAAAGAGCATTTTTAAAGAGGATTCCTGGTGGCTCAGTGGTAAAGAATCCAGTTGCCAATGCAGAAGCCACAGGTTCGATCCCTCAGTCACGAAGATCCCGTGCAGAAGGAAATGGCAACCCACTCCACTATTCTCGCCTGGGAAATCCCATGGACAGAGGAGCCTGGTAGGCTACAGTCCATAGGGTTGCAATAGCCTTTGACATAACTTAGTGACTAAACACCAAAACAACAATGACAAATCACTAAAAAAGATTGCAAAATATATTTTCTATCTCTGAAATTATAAAATGACGGTGTATAAAAAAACTATGTTCTCAAATAGGCTGAGTTAGTAATAGGTTGAATTTTATTCACTTACTCATTGTTTTAATTAACAATGTTCATAAAATAGTTTTTATTTTTAAGGTAGCCTGCTGATCCCAAGTTGTGACCAAACACCATTTCAATGTAAATACAAAATAAAATCAGGATTATATAGTGAGCAGATTTATGTAGTGCAAAATTCGTATTGTCTGTTTTGTATGTGAATGTGTAAAATCTACCAGGCTAAGTTTCACACACATTAGGCTAAAACCAATGGAAGCAATTACAGTCAGTCTAGAAATCTGCAAGACCATATAAAATTAGTATCACCAAAATATTTGCAGTCAAGAGAAATATCTGTGTCAAATACAGTATCAACCTCACAAAATTTCAAAAAGTTGAGGAATCTAACCTCAATCATGTATAGAAAACACATTTGAGAAAGATCCCAGACATTTTGTGGCCAATAAAAAACACAAATGAGAAAAAAATAAAGTATTTCCTCTAAGATTCCTACTTTAAAAAATCAATGTAAAATAACAACTATTTCTATAATGGTGTTTCTCCAAAGTTGTGGTCCCAAAAAGAAAGTGAGGAAATCTGACGCTTAGAAATGCATTCAAAATTTTATTAAAATCTCTGGATTTTTCCATTAACCCAAATGTTATNAAGATTCCTACTTTAAAAAATCAATGTAAAATAACAACTATTTCTATAATGGTGTTTCTCCAAAGTTGTGGTCCCAAAAAGAAAGTGAGGAAATCTGACGCTTAGAAATGCATTCAAAATTTTATTAAAATCTCTGGATTTTTCCATTAACCCAAATGTTATTTCAGCCTGCTAGTAATTTTTAATCCTCTCCCACCCACTACCAAGTATGTTGTATTTCAAACTCAAGTGAAAAATATCTGACACTGCAGAGGAAAAAAATGACTCCTTTCTTTCCAAAGTCTTGCCTTCATTACCATTTAAAAGACATACAAAGGACTATCTGGTGAAATTCAAAATAATCCAATTAAAATGGAGAAACACTTCTGATGCTCAAAACCTATACAAATTGTTACAAAGCCAGTCTTGTGTGAAATACAGGCCAAAACATAATCTAATGTCTTCAGAAAAGTGATTTAAAACCTCATGAAAATAGAGTTGCTTTTTCTTACCACCTTGGATTAGCATGATGTGAAAATCCAAGTTATAAATCTATAAATCAGCCCATGGGGATGAAAGCCCAAAAAGAGAGGTTATATTTTGTTTTATACAGAATGACATTGAGTTAGAATACCAAAGAGGAAACCTTGAGGAAAAAAGTAAAAATGTCAAAGACAGTTATCTATTGATGCTAAATTTGAGGAAATCTTTAGATTATGAAGAAAAAAAAAAAAAAAACCCAAGGACACAATATGCCTGGCATCACTATTAATGTGTGGTGTGAGAATCAGCATAAAATGGCAAGAAGTTCAGAGGTTTTTTTAAAGGGACAGTAAAGGCAATAACACTGAGGAAAGGCTTCTTCAAAAAGAGATCTGTGGCAGGAACCTTAGAAAAACTTTCTTAGATAAAAATTTCAATTCAATATTATACTAATCATTACACTAAGTGTCTATCCTGAAAGTGTCTCCCATTTTTTACTGACTTACCCCCTGTGTTAAGTCAATTTATATGTAAATTATATGGAGAATTAGGTTAATGTGCCTTTTTCATGTAACTGACAGTAAGAGCAAATGTATCTTTCCACTTGGCTTCCAAACAAAGACCCAGCCAAGCCTTGAAGAGAGGAAGAGAATCTAGAAAAGCAACAGAAACCCAGACTGTGAAAGAGCAAACTGTGCTGATTCATGATGTCAAAAACTTGAGCAGCTGCCAAAAAAGTCAGGTGTGTAAGGGGTCTCTGAGCATCTTTTAACTTAGTCTCTGATATATTCAAACACTGATCTTGGAAGCACTACAAAAAGACAAAGTCTTGGTTGGCAAGAGGAAGAAGCTGCCCTGGAAAATTAATTCCATCAATAGGTGGAGTAAAAATTCCCCCTCTAAATAATATTTAGTTTCACTGTATATTTAATCTCTAACAAAGTTTAATTTTCTCTGGTAAAGGTGACTATTCAGTTTCAAGCTTACAATATGACTCCTACTTCTCTAAAGATTCAAAGGCTGTGTCATAAAATGAACTTAAGAAAAGGGGCAAGAGATGACGTAACTAAACCTCGTTTCTCAACTATAAAACATTAAAAAGTGGCACCATCTACCTCATTGGTTTGTTGCAAGGCCTGGAAAACAAGAAGGCTCAAGAAGTGCCAGACAGAATAAGCATTATCACTTTTATTACCAAATTCCACCGTTTAGAGGGCAAAATGTTCAGGCTAACATCGTCCCATCATCTGGCCTTAATTTGATTTCACAGACTATTCTTCCATATACCCTGGGACAACAAAGGAAACATTTTGAATTTCTCAAAACTCTTTTTCCTTACCAACCCCGAGCTTTTTTGAGACTGTTCCTCTTTATGGAATATCATCTCACCCATTTCCACGTTTCAAAGTCTTAACCATCTTTAAAGGGTTCACAAAAAACAATCACCTTTACATAGAAATCCCAAACAGAAGGGATATCAGGAAAGTCATATCCAACCTTGTCAGGTAAAATTTCACATTTATGACCGTCGCCTCCTCCCAACCCCTGCCACTAAACACATGTTCTTCAGAGACAGAGATAATGCTTTGTTTATTGTTGCATTCTTGATGATCCTTTGCTAAACAACTTAGCAAATTAATACAACTCAAATGCAGTTATACTCTGCAGTCTACATAAATTCATTACATTTGATTAACCAGCAGAAGAACAAGTAAACAAGAAACAGCACTTTATTATCCCCAAATACTTGCAATTATGGATATCACAGGTAAGTTGTATAAATTACATTATACAACTTAGTATTAATAATTTCTATTCCATCATTTGCATATACCATAAGGAATAGAGTCAATTAATAAATAGTTTTCAAAATTAAATAGTTTGTAAGGATTAAATAATTATGCTATTCTCCTTCCTTCTTTTAAGATTTGGTGTTCTTTGACTTACTAAAATACTATTTATATTCACAAAGGAATGTTTGATGATTATCAGTCTAAAATAAACATTTATTTTGTTTTGAATTCACTGAGTAAATTCAGGGCATAACTGGTAATACTTTGTGTTTGTAATGCATATTAAAAAAAAATACACTGTCCTAAATTATCAGCAACAATGAAACAAAACTCAAAAAGGCAATACTAATTCTAGGTTATTTTCAAAACGTTCCTAGTTTAAAAATCATTTATTAAACTTGCTTGTGCCCTTTTTTACTTATTAAAATGAAAACTGCTTTGAATTAACTTTGTCTCCTTACAAAGTAATACTTTTCTTTCCTTCCTTTGCTATAATAGTAATGTAAAACAAAACCACAAATTATTAAATAATTAGGCATTGCCTTGACATTCCCATTATCATCTGCATAAGAAGCCTTCCTTGAAGTAAAATCTGTTTCAGATTGAGTCATATCAATTTCACCAATGAAAAAAATTTTTAAGAGTTGATAAAGGAACTGAACAATTGTGAAGTACTCATGGCAAGTGTCATTTCTCGATTTTAATAAAAAATTTAAAAATTCTTTCTGACTTCCTTATTCTAAAAGTCCTTTAAGAAATTTGACAACACAGAAAGAAAGCTTGAAATGATGCTCAATCTATTAAAGCACATTAAGGCCTAATTCTGATTTGTATCAAATTACATACTTTGATGTAACTACAGAAGATGAATGCATATTTTGATCATTAAGGCAGATCTAGTAAATGAAACGTGGAGATCGATAAAATTTTGTGAACTACATATGTTAAATATGTTTTGCATTTTAACTTATAAATAAATTACATTAGGAATTATGTATGTTGATAATAATTATTTGCACTGTATTATGGTCCTTCATTTTGTGACATTATCCCATAGGATTTACAGACAAAACATATTGAATAATTATAAAAATAAATTCTGTGGACTAAAAGTTCAAACCTGAGGAGAAAAATCAGGATTTTCTGTGGAGGTTCAGATTGATTCTATGAATGGAATCAAAACACATAGCCATTGAAATATTTATTAATGCTGGCTGGCTGGTTTCAGCATGTTCACACATTTTTTGACAGCACTTCCTCTGAGGGGGGAAGCCTGAGATGAGCTCCTTGAAGACAGGATGGACTTAATGAGTCACTTCTAACAAAAACTGCCTGAAAGGGAAGTGGCAGACAGTACAGTGTCTTAACCAAGTGACCAAGGATGCCATTTGGTAAACTAGGAACACCAACTCTGTGGCTTTCTTCCTCAAAATAGGAAGACATTGGGCAAACACAAAATGCGGAAATTTTTTAAAATACTCTACCAGTACTGTTCAAAAATATCAAGATAACATGAAACAAGGAAAGATGGAGAAATATTCCACCCACTGGAGGAAACTAAAGAGAGAGGACTCAACTGAGTTTGCTGGACTAGATCCTGGAACATTGAACAGCAACTGTGAATGACATTCAAATATCCAAATAAAGTCTGTAGTTAGTTAGATGGTATTGTATCAGTGTTCATTTCTAACTTTTGCTAAGTTATGGAAGCAGTCAGGTAAGCTGGGTGGACCTGCCCTTGAAACTTTCTGCACTATCTCTGCAATGCTTTGGTAAATTGAAAATTATATCAAAACACTGAAGAAAGAATGTATTCTATGAGTGAATAAAATAATCAATGTGAACTGTAATAAACTGCAAAAACAAAGCATTATATGACTATATGACTATTAAGTAGCAACTGTGAATCACATTCACAGAATAAGTGCATATTCAAATCTCTACTATTATCATCACTGTTATCATGATCTCTAAATTTACTGAATGTGTAATATATATATGTGTGTGTGTGATCACATATGAGAATGATCAATATTGCTAGAGGTGAAGCAGTAACAGGTTGTGATTAAGAACATATACTCTGGGACTCTGAGTCCTGGTTGCTGCATTTATCATCTATAAATCGAAGTTACCACTTCTGCATGAATCTATCTCCCCACTTCTAAAATTAAAAAAAAAAAAACTAGTAGCACCCACGAGAAATGGAGAGCCAGTGATGGCCACTCTTGATTCGCTGCCTTTCCTTTTATGCTGCTTCTCACATTGATGAGCCCACTCCACTCCCCCCACTTCTAACTTCCCCCACCCCACCGTGAATCTGGGTGAGCTTTAATAATCCCCCTTCCCACATATAACGTGGCAGAGGCGTTCTCAGGTTGCTGAGGCTAGATTCTAAGAATCCTTGTGACTACTGCCTGGATCTCTAACAGTACTTGGTCCTCAGTTGCTCCCTCTCAGAATCTAGCTGCTGCACTGTGAGATGTCCAAGCAACATGCAGAGGCCATATGTGTATATGTTGGCCCTGAATCTCAGCTAAACTCTCAACCAACAGCCAACATCAGTTGAGCACTCTCGGACACTCCAGCCCAGTCAAGACCCCAGATGACAGCAGATTATCTTGCAGGCAATACAACATGGAGCAGAAGAGTAAATCAGACAACCCACACAACTGTGAAACAGAAAAAAATAATACTGTCTTAAACCACTAACTCTCTGGGTAGTGTGTTAAGCATCATACTTCATACTTCCTACCACTATTTGGAGTTAAAGGAGTTAGGTGCACTTTATTTTAGAATTTTAACTATTGTTAAATAGAACTTTAACTATTGTTACAGTTATATTCTTATGTCTACCACAATTCTCCCAAAAGTGTACCCAGACTGGCGATTCATGTGATTCGCTTTCTCTTATGCAGAAAGAAAAAAGCAATTCCTTTTTTAGCACTTGCAATCATTCTATTCAGTTATTTTTAATAGATTTCACAAAGACCATTAATATGACTCTACTAAAAGAAATATTCTAGAAATTAACCTTGGTGTTTGAAAAATGCATGCAGGCAAATTAGCATTGTATATAATTAACCCATTCATAATTTGGATTAATTCAACAACTAGTTATTGAAGAACTGCCATGAGCCAGAGCTGGTTGGGAAGGATACAGCTATGAACAAGATAAACATGGTCCTCTCTTTGTGAAGTTTGCAGACTCAGTTCAGCAAAAAGGATGGGGAAAAAAATCACACAAGCACTTATGATAGAGTGAAATATATATTCTGACACAACACGAATAACACATATGAGAAAACACACCATCAATATATGGTTTCCAGCCTATGACTCAAGGCACCTACACCACTGAGCAAACTCACAGGATACCAGTGGATATTTAAAATTGTCAACTGAAAATACCGTGACATCTTTCAGACCCTGTTGGACTACCATTAGTAAGGTAACTATTTAATACATAAGGTGTTAAGTACTTCTTTCAGCCTAGAAACACTACATGTTTCATCAGTTTTCCCTCATATTTTTCCCTTGAATTAACGGAATCCTTCCGACTTCCCTGGTGGCTCAGACAGTAAAGCGTCTGTCTACAATGCGGGAGACCTGGGTCCAACCCCTGGGCGGGGAAGATTCCCTGGAGAAGGAAATGGCAACCCACTCCCACAGATGGAGGAGCCTGGTGTCCATGGGGTCGCGAAGAGTCGGACACAACTGAGCGACTTCACTCTGACTTCACTTCCAAGGTGCAGCTTTTTCTTGGTCCAGCCTCCATGACCTCCAATCTATAGTCTAATATTCTCCCATCTGTCCTGCACAATGCTAGACTCATTTCACCACAACCTCAAACTAATTTCACCAAACTGTGCTTTACCAACAGAAATATGTAAAACCAAACACACAAAGCATGATACACATACATCTTCTTTCTTTGTGTTCGAGAAACAAAACGAAACATCATTCTTTAAATAAGGATGGGGAAAAGAATCCATGGTTGTCTTTCTGGGTTTGTTATGAACCTTTCCAGCTACGCTCTAGATTTCAGCACCTCCCACAACTGACCTCCTTCTTGTTTTATTTTATTTTCTATTTCTCCCACTATCCTGATTCTTCACTCTTCAAATGTATATTCACATCCCTACCATATCAAAGGTCAAACAGCACAGGAAATAAATGACATCTCTTTCATAAGAGATGACCCAAGGATTGAACCTCTCTCTCTTACACCTCCTGTATTGGCAGGCAGGTTCTTTACCACGAGCACCACCTGGGAAGCCCAAGATATGACATGCTGCTGCTGCTAAGTTGCTTCAGTCATGTCCGACTCTGTGCAGCTCCACAGATAGCAGCCCACCAGGCTCCCCCGTCCCTGGGATTCTCCAGGCAAGAACACTGGAGTGGGTTGCCATTTCCTCCTCCAATGCATGAAAGTGAAAAGTAAAAGTGAAGTTGTTAAGTCGTGTCCGACTCTTCGCGACCCCATGGGCTGCAGCCTACCAGGCTCCTCCACCCATGGTATTTTCCAGGCAAGAGTACTGGAGTGGGTTGCCATTGCCTTCTCCAAAGATATGACATACCAGATATCAAATATATCTTAAAGCTTTAATAATATACTTAACATGGTGTGAGCTACAAAGAAATACAGCAGAAAAGGTTTACTCAAGGGTCTGACTGACAATGTACTCTCCAAAGTTACCCTTGACCTTATCTGGTCTTCACAAGCACTGGCTACTGCTGGCCACTTCTTGTTCACAACTTCTGTTCGCCCTCTGTCAAGGGCCCCAACACGTGCTTTCTGCCCACTTAGCGTTCTCTTTCCTGTTCCCAGCCTTTTTCTATGAAGCTTTCCTGAAGTCTCTATTCTAGTCCCTTCTAGGTCCACAAATACCTTTAGGTTGGTTTCATCAATAACACTATCATCAATGATCGCATACATGTTGATGACTTACAAGTGCAAAATTTCAACACAGATTTTTCTCCCAAATCTGAGTTCATGCATCAAACTGCTTACTGGACATCACTCATCACATCAGGCAAATAAATTTGACTTATTCAAGACACAATTTTCTGTGAAAAGTCTTTTCCTTTTGTTCTTACTACTGAAAAAAAGATACTTATCAACAATATAAAGCACCATTTTCTAAGCTAAGTTTTTATTCACTGGACTATAGGCACCAGGAAGGTGAGGACTCGGTGTCTTGGAGTGTGTGTGTTCTGATTGCTCGAACCTGAGCGATTTAATTATAGCTGGCAAAAGTGGGTGCTCATTACATGTTTATTAAGTGATGAATGAATCTTCTAATAGAGGATGAAAAAATATAAATATTAGCTGCGAAGTTTTAACTGACAAACTTAACGTTCCTGTCCCCTGGTTTATCCTTTTCCCCCTAGTTTTTCTATTCATGATCTTCTCATCTTTCATTTCAGCTTTTACTTTCCTGCTCATCATTTCTCCATCTCACCCTCCTTCTCCACCCACTTTTTTTGTTCTTTTGAAGATGTTCATTAATGTGAGCTGATCTAGTCAAAGTAACTGGAAGTGGGGAGAGAGGATGGGTCTGAAAGGGAAGGGCAAGACAGGGAGAGACTTTTACAGGGAAGATGAGAAAGGGCTTAGCACAGACTGAAAAGAAGAAGCAAAGGAGAATGAAAACAAAGAACGTCAACTGATGTGTCCGGGGGAAGAAAAAGACAAGGAAAGGCAAGACACATGTATTTTCAACCCCAAAATTAAGGAAAACGGTCAATGTTTTTCTCAAAGAAATATCTTTAAATTTGTTAAGATATATTCAGTTCATATTTTTAATGAAATCACGGAAATATAAAATAGAAATACACAGATCACTCAGTTTTTAAAAACATAATATTCTTGAGTCTCAGTACTTGGAAAGATCTAACCAAAATCTCATGAAGATAATACAAGAAAGAAAACACTTGCCCTCAAAACTAGAAAACTTAAGGAAAGTGCCAATTCTAAAACAAACTGAAGCTAGAATTTATTATCAATCATTGGCTAGCAGAAAATTAAAATTTTACAGAAGTGTGTATCTATCAGGGTAATTTCAAGAGTTTATATTGCTTTTCAGAGTTAATATCTAAATACCAATGATGGATAATGTTTAACCCTGTCCATCCTTCAATAATTCTTCANCTCCTTTGCCTTTTGCTTCTCTTCTTTTCACAGCTATTTATAAGGCCTCCCCAGACAGCCATTTTGCTTTTTTGCATGTCTTTTTCTTGGGGATGGTCTTGATCCCTGTCTCCTGTACAATGTCACGAACCTCCATCGTTAGTTCATCAGGCACTCTTGTCTATCAGGTCTAGTCCCTTAAATCTATTTCTCACTTCCACTGTATAGTCATAAGGGATTTGATTTAGGTCATACCTGAATGGTCTAGTGGTTTTCTCCACTTTCTTCAATTTAAGTCTCAATTTGGCAATAAGGAGTTCATGGTCTGAGCCACAGTCAGCTCCTGGTCTTGTTTTTGCTGACAGTATGGAGCTTCTCCATCTTTGGCTGCAAAGAATATAATCAATCTGATTTTTGCATTGACCATCTGGTGATGTCCATGTGTAGAGTCTTCTCTTGTGTTGTTGGAAGAGGGTATTTGCTTAACCTGACTTGTCAAAAGTCAGTGTATTCTACTGGTTTTCTTAAAGGAAGTGTTTTTAGCTATATTGATGAAGTATATTGTTTTTTGGATGTTACTCTTCTATTTTATCATTTTTTTTGTTCTTATCTTTACTTCCTTTTTGTAACATTGACATCACCTTTTACACTTTTTGAGTTGAGCATGTGTTGTTTTTATTTTAAATCTTCCCTCCTTTTGAAACCAAAACCTTTCTTTCAGTATTGCTTTTATATGGGGTCTAATTTTTAAAATATAACTATCTGTCTGATCATTAGCTAGTCTACATCTTAGGTACAGCTAATCCCTGGGAGGACCTCAATGCCAGGACTAATAGAAAATCCAATATAATCCCAGCAGGATTGCTAAAGAATGGAAGGACTGCTTTCCCCTATTGTGGACTCTAGATTATTAGAGAAGATGTCATGTCAGATAAACCTGAGGGAAAGTTTTGAGAATACTGCTCATTTGTGCCTTACCAGTATAAAGAGTAGTCAATTTTTTTCTTCCTGTCCTTATGATGCCTATCATAGATCAAGTCAAAAGGGAATATTTCTCCCTTGTCCGCACAATATGCATAGCTCCCCCATGTCCCTTCCACCCAGTAACTAGATCAAAGTAAAAGAGACTGAGGGCTTTCCAGGTGGCACAGTGGTAAAGAATCCCCCTGCCAAGCAGGAGACAAGGGTTTGGTCCCTGGGTCAGGAAGATCCCCTGGAGAAGGAAATGCCAACGCACCCCAGTATTCTTCTTTGGGTAATCCCATGGACAGAAGAACCTGGTGGGCTACAGTCCATGGGGTCGCAAAAAGTCGGACATGACTTAGTGACTGAGCATGCCCCAAAGGAACTGAGGCACTTGCAACCCTTATTGGTAACCTCTGTCTAGGCAAAGACTCCTTCAAATTCTACTGTATGTCTTAAAGGTGAGGATTCCTTCTTGTTGCCAGCAGATTGTGAATATCTCAACCCAGTTAATTTACTGCGAGTTCTTTGGTAGCTGGTTTGACAAACGCTGGACTTCCTGGTGGCTCAGACTGTAAAGAATCTGCCTGTGATGCAGAAGACCCAGGTTCAGTCCCTAGGTAGGGAAGATCCCCTGGAGAAGGAAATGGCAACCCACTCCAGTACTTTTGTCTGGGAAATCCCATGGATGGAGGAGCCTGATGGGCTACAGCTTATAAGGTCTCAAAGAGTCAGACATGACTGAGGGACTCACACTTTTCACTTTGAAAGACATTGCTCAATAGCAAAATACCTACAAACAAGCATTTAGGCTACTGAGATGCAAAAATCATACAAATGTTTTAGTTTATGAAAAATTTTTCATTGACCCCAGAAGTGTCTTTATAAATCTTATAAAAAGATTTTTAATGGGAGAAGCTTCTGGAACATGATCATTCATATGAATCTGGTAAGCAGGTTAAGGAATCTCAACATTGGAACGTTTCATTTTCAAAATCAAACATCTCCATCTTTGTGGACTAAAGCCTGCTTTTTAAAATAAAATCAGTAGCTTTTTCCATCTTAAAGTAAGGAATATATTTTTGCTTCTGAGAAACACTTAGGTTATTATCTTATGGTCCCCACAAATCAGGTAACTGATTGGGTTTATCCTTCTAAGTTGGCTGGGTTTATGAGTCCAAACTAGCTTCTAGAAAGCGCAGATTTAAATATGTACCCCCTCCTATCCTGTAGTATGCATGTAGACCTCTCCGGTGTGCATTTCTATTTTAGTCTTATTTCTGGCTATAACATGTTTTATTTTAGCCTTTTTTTGGCTATATCATATGCCCCTATACTNAGCTTCTAGAAAGCACAGATTTAAATATGTACCCCCTCCTATCCTGTAGTATGCATGTAGACCTCTCCGGTGTGCATTTCTATTTTAGTCTTATTTCTGGCTATAACATGTTTTATTTTAGCCTTTTTTTGGCTATATCATATGCCCCTATACTTGTCTTTTTTTTTTGTCACCTACTGCTGGGTTATTTCATATTAGATTTTGTATCTCTTTATAGGCTGCCTTGTTTAAAATTAGATATAATTTTTTTTAATAAAAACTCTTATTCTGCAATATTTGCATAGTGAGGCTGCCTGATACAGTTTTACTCTCCACTAGATATACATAATTATGGGTGAAGCTCAGAAAATACACATCAGAAAACCAGTACAGGGAGTAAAGGCTCCCCACTTTCTGGAGACATTCAAAGAAAAGCTGGAGGACTTCACATCAGAGTTGCATTATCAAACGTGGCTCTCTTTTCCCTCCCTACAAGCAGAGGAGAAGTTGGAAAAAAGACACTTCTACCACCTGCANTGTATGAAAGGCTGTGTAGAACACTGCTGGAAGAAGGCTGGCTACTGGACTGAGAAATGTGGATGCTAATAAAACAGGCAGCACAAGTCTGTCAGGTTAGCATCGAAGATGGAATCCTTAAATGCAGGTGATCACAGTAGTGCAAGGAATGGTGCAGATGAGTAGATGGGTTTCCAGCAAGTTCTTTGGAATTAGTTATTTCCTTCTTTACAAATCTTCTGAGGCCATGGCGAACCTCCAGAATTTCACACAATGGCTGGTCACTCCCCCTAGGCCTCAGTGGTATCCTTCATTTGCCAAGGAATTCCCACTGACACCTAATTGCCCACTAATCTTTACCCTCTGTTTCCTCCACTGGGTCCTTGAAGATGTTGTCAAACTTGCATTTTAACACCCAGCTCGGTGCCCTTTTTTGTTTCTTTGCAGAAAGTCTGGTTATCACTCAACATCTCTTGACATACATAGATGTCAGACAGAGAAGACCCAAGGAAGAAAAGAGCATGCATTACACTCGATTCAGCTCTCACTGGTCGAGCATGGCTGCGGGATAGTGTGAAGGTGCTCACTGACAAAAGGATCTGTTGGGCAGGCCCGCAGGGCAGGAGAGGATATGACGGTTCTCAGAGCATGGGTAAAGTTGGTTTTTACAATGTCATATAAAGTATTAGTCTGTGAAGCAACCATTGCAAAGGTAGTAGTGCTATTGCAAATGTAGCTTAACTGGTTAAGCCAATAGATTTTGAAATCAGGTCTGGATGCAGATTAGGGTTTGTGATTCACTAGTGCTGTCATTGTGGGCTAATTACTTAACTTCTCTATACTACTATGCAAGGAAGATAATAACTCCCACTCTTAGAGATGTTGCAAGGCTCAAGTGAGATGTAGTTTAATAATATCCTATATATAGTTGGGGATATGTAACAAAATACTCAAGCCCTAGTAAGCATTAAGTGTAGGTGATGATAATAATAATTACTTAATATACTGTTTCCCTAAAGTATACCCAACAATAATATATTACTACTTGGAAATGTTAATAGGTGTACTGTGAAAAAAAAGTTTCAGAGGTCCCAAAGAACATCAATATACTAAAGGCTCTGTGTGGTTTTGCAGTAAAAAAAAAAATCAGTTTTGTTTAACCCAGCTTGTTTCAAATTTGAAGAATCTTTTTTTCCCTTCTTTTGGAACACTTACTGACAACTAGTGTTCCCCAGAACACTGTTTGGACCTTGTTGGTTTATGAAAATAATTTTCAGTTATGTGACTAGTTAAAAATATATTACCAGAAAGCAAAATGGGAGTTAGATATAAAGAAGCCTAAGTGTTAAACCTGGCCTCAGTGAATACTGGACTGATGTAGCAGTTGGTTCTTGGCCTATCTGGAGTCCAGGAGTAGAGAACATTGTCCAGGCCATCTGCTGTGAAGGGGCAGCATGTGGTGTGGTAGGGCCTGCTTTTAAAGTTTGACTCAAATTTACTGTTCCAACTGCCAGCCTTACTTTTAAACAGAAGGCACTCAGAATTCTAAGTGGCAGTTCAGTGTCCTAAAGAAGAGCCCTGAGCTCCTCACTGTTCTCAGGCCAAATCCTGACTCTTTTTTCCAGTCAGAGTGGCCACATAGTTTATGCTTTTATTGGTTTGAGTTTGTTTTATAGGAAACTGCGTGAAGCATAAGACAAGTTGGTCTAAGCTGGTCTCAGTGTAGGAGAAGCTCCACACAGTGATACTTTTGAAAAGCAAAGTTAACAACTCAAAGAATATAGGATGGATTCCTAAAGCAGAATGACTCATAAAGAGACTTGGGTTTGGATGGCCAACCCTCTTGAACAACAGCTGACTGTTCATTTTAAGGGAAAGTTTACAGAATTACAGATAGTAGGTAGTAGATATGAAAGAGTGAAAAAGCAATGTCATGTTTTTGTAAGGGGAATACAGATATTTTTAACATGCTTAAGGATGTTTAGAATATTAAACTGATATTGTGTTAATATTGAGTCAATGGAAGGGAATTCGCAAGGGAAGAAGACACCAAATGACTTTAGTAATGAGATAGTCTGAACATCTTGCCACTAAAAACATGTTTAGCCTCATGCACTATTTACAATAGCCAAGACATGAAAGCAATCTAAATGCTTATTGACAGATGAATGGATAAAGAAGAGGTGGTATATATAATGAATAGAATTGGACAATAAAGAAAGCTGAGCACTGAAGAATTGATGCTTTTGAACTGGTGTTGGAGAAGACTCTTGAGAGTCCCCTGGACTGCAAGGAGATCCAACCAGTTCATCCTAAAGGAGATCAGTCCTGGGTGTTCATTGGAAGGANTTGGTCCCTGGGTCAGGAAGATCCCCTGGAGAAGGAAATGCCAACGCACCCCAGTATTCTTCTTTGGGTAATCCCATGGACAGAAGAACCTGGTGGGCTACAGTCCATGGGGTCGCAAAAAGTCGGACATGACTTAGTGACTGAGCATGCCCCAAAGGAACTGAGGCACTTGCAACCCTTATTGGTAACCTCTGTCTAGGCAAAGACTCCTTCAAATTCTACTGTATGTCTTAAAGGTGAGGATTCCTTCTTGTTGCCAGCAGATTGTGAATATCTCAACCCAGTTAATTTACTGCGAGTTCTTTGGTAGCTGGTTTGACAAACGCTGGACTTCCTGGTGGCTCAGACTGTAAAGAATCTGCCTGTGATGCAGAAGACCCAGGTTCAGTCCCTAGGTAGGGAAGATCCCCTGGAGAAGGAAATGGCAACCCACTCCAGTACTTTTGTCTGGGAAATCCCATGGATGGAGGAGCCTGATGGGCTACAGCTTATAAGGTCTCAAAGAGTCAGACATGACTGAGGGACTCACACTTTTCACTTTGAAAGACATTGCTCAATAGCAAAATACCTACAAACAAGCATTTAGGCTACTGAGATGCAAAAATCATACAAATGTTTTAGTTTATGAAAAATTTTTCATTGACCCCAGAAGTGTCTTTATAAATCTTATAAAAAGATTTTTAATGGGAGAAGCTTCTGGAACATGATCATTCATATGAATCTGGTAAGCAGGTTAAGGAATCTCAACATTGGAACGTTTCATTTTCAAAATCAAACATCTCCATCTTTGTGGACTAAAGCCTGCTTTTTAAAATAAAATCAGTAGCTTTTTCCATCTTAAAGTAAGGAATATATTTTTGCTTCTGAGAAACACTTAGGTTATTATCTTATGGTCCCCACAAATCAGGTAACTGATTGGGTTTATCCTTCTAAGTTGGCTGGGTTTATGAGTCCAAACTAGCTTCTAGAAAGCACAGATTTAAATATGTACCCCCTCCTATCCTGTAGTATGCATGTAGACCTCTCCGGTGTGCATTTCTATTTTAGTCTTATTTCTGGCTATAACATGTTTTATTTTAGCCTTTTTTTGGCTATATCATATGCCCCTATACTTGTCTTTTTTTTTTGTCACCTACTGCTGGGTTATTTCATATTAGATTTTGTATCTCTTTATAGGCTGCCTTGTTTAAAATTAGATATAATTTTTTTTAATAAAAACTCTTATTCTGCAATATTTGCATAGTGAGGCTGCCTGATACAGTTTTACTCTCCACTAGATATACATAATTATGGGTGAAGCTCAGAAAATACACATCAGAAAACCAGTACAGGGAGTAAAGGCTCCCCACTTTCTGGAGACATTCAAAGAAAAGCTGGAGGACTTCACATCAGAGTTGCATTATCAAACGTGGCTCTCTTTTCCCTCCCTACAAGCAGAGGAGAAGTTGGAAAAAAGACACTTCTACCACCTGCGGCCATCATTCACTAGGTGAGATAAGAATTACCCAGGCTGCCCATGATGCTCTCTAGGATCTGAAAAGGAGAATCCTTTCTCCTTAACTCCAACAATGATTTGTGCTTACATAGTTTGGAAGAGAAATGTTCTAACTCCTTTATACCTTGGTGTGTTCATATCTATAAATCATGAGTCTATTTACTGAGTATCTCTTCCTCCTAGAAATGGCTACACCTATATCTGAGCTGGCACACACAAGTGAGCAGAGGCAACTTGTCACAAAACAGGCACACAGGTGTTGTGATGCTGAAGAGTTGTAGTACTTTGATCAAGGAACTACTATACGAGCAACTCTAAGCCCAGGGAGCCTGGACTCCCATCCCCAGCTTTCCTAGCTCTGATCTTGTTTTGCCCACACCAACTTAGAGACAGCTTGAGGATGAAAAATAATTTAATTAACAGAATGCTATTTTTTAGGTTATGGTTCTTGCCAATGTCAATAATTACAGAATAATGTCTACAAATCCAAATTAGCATAATAGGTGACTCAATAATTCCTTGTGTGCTCCTGCTCAGTCGCTAAGTCATATCCAACTCTTTGGAACCCTGTGAATGGCAGCCCACCAGGCTCCTCTGTCCATGAGATTTCCAACGCAAGAATATTGGAGTCGGTTACCAATCATTTTCTCCTCCAGGGGATCTTCCCAACCCAGGGATCGAACCTGCTTCTCCTGCATTGGTGTTCTTTATCACTGAGCCACCTGGGAAGCCCCAGTAAATCCTTACTATTGCATCAGATCACAAAAACTCAAAGGAGAATTCTTTTTTTTTCCTGAAAACTGTAAAATATGTGTTGAAGACTTTTTCCGCTTGAAAGAACCCACACATATGCATCATAAATTGCTGCCATTAAAAATTACTATTTGGACTTAATATTGCTTTGAGTTCATAGTCTATATTTTATAGTTACACTCTTTCAAGCTGTAAAGCATTATTATAAAACAAAAAATATTAACAATGTTTGTCTCAGAGACTCACTATTCCCTTTATGCTAGGAGGCTCACCACACTTTCCTCTGGTCTGAACACCAACCTTTAATTAAATGTACGTCTGCAATGTCTATTCCTCATATACCATTCCAGATGTCTATCCAGTGAGAAGGGGTCCCTGGGCTGTTTTGTGGTTGATGTCCAAGTCACTTTCCTGCTTTTACTGGGCAGTAAGCCAAATAAATGATCTAAAGCATTCAAAGTAGACATCAAAATTAATAAATTTTATTCATATGAAATTCAGGATCATGCACCCTGTTTTATGAAGCATGAGTGCTGTCAACAAACTAGAGGAGATTTTTTTAAAATAAAGTCATCCCCCTGTAAATTTACTCAACACCATTTTCTCCAGACAGGGAGACAGCTTCCTTCAGACAAAGCAGAGAGAGTATGGCATAATCATTTGAAAGATTTGAGCTAAAATGTAGTTTATTGCAGAGCGAGTTATTTTCCAAACCTCTAGACCCACAAACTTTCTCTTCTGAGTTAAGATGACATTAAATTCCATGCATATGTGTGCAGCCCACAAAAACACCAAAGGACAATGAACTTAGTACCAGCTCAGAATTCCAATCACACTGAGAAGCTGTGACTCACAGTTTCTTCCCATCAAGGTCAGTCCCTAATGTGTAGGCACCCAAGTTCCTCACCCCCAGAAAGAAAACATTCCTCTCTAATTCTCTGCTTTCCATCAACACCTTCAGCCTAGCATCACTTCAGGATCAGTTTTGATCATTCGTCTGTCCTGCTGGGCTGCAAGCAGGAAAACAGAAACTGTCTTGTTACTAGTTTTACCACCAAAATCCGCTGTATCATAGGTGATCAATTTGTTGGACTGAATAAAAGATCTAGTTCATTTTTGTTTAGCAGGGTTTAAGGAGGCATTTCACATTACTTTTCCCATTACATTCTTGTGATTACACCCAGACGGTCAAATTTAATGAAATGCTGAAAATGGAAATACTGTGGCAGGTCATAATAAATGCCAGTTCAGGAATGCCTTAAAAGTGTGTTTCTCCAACACAATGCAGTATTGTGCTCTCTCCAAGGGCCATAACTTACCCAACCCATTTTGACAGACTCTAATGAACCAAATGTCGTGTATGACAATATCCATTACCTGTGCTCACTGCAGTTCGACAGCAATTGCCTCCAGAGAAACACTGTATCCTAAGCTGGCTGTTTCTAAAGAAACAGACCCCTTTCACACGAAGAAGGATAAACAGGAATGCATGAGGATCTGATGAAAATCCAATCTGATTTAAGAAGTAGAAAGATGACCTAGCACAAATAAGGAAGATTCAATAAATTCCATGAAATGCCAATGGAAAAAAAATAACAGCTTTCTGGAATATGATCAACTGGTTAAAACAGAGCTGAACATTGTTTACATAGCTTCTAATATAGTTCTACAGCATTTCCTGTAATTTATACTTACTATTAAGGATGAAAGCTACAACCTTGGTATATATTATTGCCCATTATTCAAACAGAATAGAGTTTTCTTAGAAAATCCATTTTTAAGGAAGAACATGGATCCCAACACGTTTTTTTAATTTCCATTTTTACACGTATGTTCTGAACTAATAAAGGAAGCATCTGTTAGATGGATGAAATATACAGAGATGACTCATTTATCTGACACTGTTACGGAAATGAGTAATTTTCCAGATAAAGAAGGATGCCCTCCAGAGTCGAATTTTTAGCTTAACTCTTTTAAAATGGAAAGCATACATTGAAGTCTTTAAATTAGGGACCGAGAAAATAAGCTTGACAACTTCTTAATGCTCAGCATCATTTCAGGGAATGAGAGGGTAACAGGCAGGAAGGCCAGGGGTCTCCAAACAGAGGAAAAAGCCTGCAAGTGTCAGACATTATATCTCTCTTAAGAGGCAGGAGGAAACAGACTAGTGATATTTTTTCCTTCTCTATACAGATTTAAAAGGAGGTTTCTCTTAAAATTCTGTGTTGCCATAATGACACCTGGTTTCACTTGAAGTTAACCATTGCCTTTTTCTTATGGAAATACTTGTCTTAAGATATGCTAATGCACTATGCATTTACCCCAAACTCTGTCTTCAAGTCAGTTCCGCCTTTTGGGCTCAGAACCTACTTGACAGACCAGTATGTTATACTTCGATATTGTTCCTCTAATCTAT
>SJYV01026204.1:286565-308698 GCA_006410875.1 Neotragus pygmaeus
ACTGGAGTGGGTTGCCATTTCCTTCTCCAGTGCATGAAAGTGAAAAGTGAAAGTGAAGTCGCTCAGTCGTGTCCGACTCTTAGCAACTCCATGGACTGCAGCCTTCCAGGCTCCTCCATCCATGGCATTTTCCAGGCAAGAGTACTGGAGTGGGTTGCCATTTCCTTCTCCAGTGCATGAAAGTGAAAAGTGAAAGTGAAGTTGCTCAGTCGTGTCCGACTCTTAGCGACCCCATGGACGGCAGCCCACCAGGCTCCTCCGCCATTTATGTATAAAGTTCCTTCAGCTTCTGTGTGGCTGAAAGTCTTTCCAGAGGTTTAGAGTGAGAAGGGAGTCCACACAGAAGAACTGGGCCATGCAAGAGAGAGGTCGGATGCTTCCGGAAAAATGAAACGAAAAGGCAGTTTTGCCCAGTGCTTATGATAATCAAGGCAAAATAAAATGCAGTCCTCTTCTAACGTGAGCTTAATGTACACTTGCAGGGTGATGTTCACAGACACTCCGCAAGGGCACTGATGTTTACTGACATTGCAGCGTATGGGACACGGAAGGGACTGACACATCATCTCAGAATCATGGCCTAACACAGATCAGTGAAACCTTAGGAATCCTTTGTTTTGAAGACCAGGAAAATGAAGTACTCACAGGCTAAGTGACTGCACACTGCTGATAGGGAGCAGAAAGGCAATCAGACTAGCCTTTGGCGTCTCAGGCCTCAGCCCTTTACAGGGTGCTTACAGCAAGGAAAGAGAGGTTGAAAGAGCTGACTTCAGTTTTCAGTGAAATTGTTAAGGTTTTCTCCACAGTCAGATTAAAATGACATAAAGTAACCTATTGTGTAGCACATGGAACTCTGATCAGTATTATGTGGCAGCCTGGATGAGGAGGGACTGGGGGCGGTGAGAATGGATACATACATATATATATATATATATATATATATATGAGGAGAGATTAANTAAGAGACAGTGTATATACATCACTGATTTCACTTTGTTGTACAGCAGAAACTAACACAACATTGTAAAACATTTATACTCCAATAATACAAATTTTAAAAATAAATAAATAAAAAGCTAACTGCTCCCAAGCACTAAGCTTTTGAGTCCTCAAGGATGGTTTTGGCTTTGTTAACAGTGAAACTGAGCTATGGTCTCTCAAACCCCAATCTCCATCCCACATCCTGCCCCAGTTCTTGCCCCTTTGCCATACAGAGTGACCCAGCCTCAGTCCTCTCTGTTCAACACTCCAGGCTGTGGATGGCATTTCAGATTCAGCTCTGCAGGCTTTATTCCTGGAGTTCCCACCTGGACAATGCATCAGTTTGGAACCTCCTTCCCAGGTGACTCAGTCATAAAGACCTGCCAATACAGGAGATGCAAGAGATGCAGGTTCTATTTCTGGGTTGGGAAGATCCTCTGGAGAAGGAAATGTCAGCCCAATCCAGTATCTTGCCTGGAGTATCCTATGGACAGAGGAGCCTGGCAGGCTATAGTCCATTGGATTGCAAAGAGTAGGACACAACTGAGCAACTGAACACATCACATTTAAGACAAGAGAGGTGACCAGTGCTCCTGGTCTTATCACTAGCGCCTTCTCTGGGTAATCAGTACCCATAAGTGACCTAGCGCCTTCTAAAATGTTCCATATCATTTTTAAACATCAGATTTTTAACATCAGTTTTATTGGATTGGCCAAAGAGTTCATTCAGGTTTTTCCACAAAATGTTACAGAAAAACCCAAACAAACTTTTTGGCCAACTGAATATCCATGGTGTTATCCATCTTGTAAAGAAAACAGTTAGGACCTACAGGTCAGCTACCACACCTCTAGATTACCTGCTCTTTGACAATTCTGTCCGTCTGAAATTGATGCAAAAAGCCTAGTCCTGGGTGGTCTTTTTCAATTTGAGATCCAGAGAAGTACAGTATTTTTGAATTTTTTATGGTGAGTTTCCATTGCTGAAATAATCTGAAATATTAATCTAAGCATGTTATGGCTCAGCTGAGGGGTGGGGGGAGGGACATCTGACAGCCAAACGGTGCCCCTGTTCCCTTTTGTATTTATGTTGCTGATTGTTTTCAAGTTGATGGGTCACCCAAAGTGATGGGTTTTACTTTCAAGGAAATCTTTCCCAAACCAGAGTGCAAGTTCTTAGGTTTTGAGCATTAATTGCAAGGGAACACTTCCAAAAGGTCCCCTTCCCAAGGTCAAACATATCCAACCTCAATTTTTAATACCCTTTTCATCACAAAATTATTCTATTAAATGATTTAACATGAACAACTTTAAGGTGTAATGCAAATTACTGTTTCAAACTAACACTTTAGTGATTAGCATTTGTATCAATAGATAGATATTCATGTTCACGTTACAGTATGAATTTCACCCAAATGTAGGGTGAAAGGAATCAATGTGTGTGGGTTTATGTAGGGGAAATTGAACACCTGCACATAAACACCTCCCAAGGCTAAATCCTGCAGACATCTGTGCTCTATAAAGCAGAAAAAAGGAAAAGGTTTCCATAGGAAAATAAAGTTTCTCCATAAAAGACAAAAGTAAAGGTGAGGTCTTCTGCCTTATTAGTGAAGTTCTTCAAAAAAAGACAAGAAATGACCCACGAGGCATAGAACTTGGTGGTCACTTATTCAGTGTGAGTCTTGAGTATATTGATTCCCTAATCTTTTCCATTTATTAAAACTGCCCCCACCCTTCAAAGTATTCCAGTATTGTTAGCCACTCCCCCTGAGTGACCCTTCCTCACTATTTAGAAAGAATATTTATCATGTTTTAAAGTATTGTATAGTCATCTGTAGAAATCCTAGAGAATATACTTAAAAGAAAATTTTAAACATCCATAACTCTGCAGTCCAAAGATAACCACTGTTAACAGCTTGGGGTATTTCTTCGTGTTTTTCTTTCTGTCCACATATGAAAAAAATTGGAGACTTCTATGATTTTGTGACCCAATCTTACAATCTATGGATATAATGTTAATGTTTCCCATGTTATTTTGAAAGTACACATATAATAAAAATTTTGTAATAGTCCATGTTAGAAATCCCATAATTTATCCAACCATTTCCTTATGGTTTAATATTTAAATTGTTCCTGGTTGTCACATATTATGAATAATGATGAGATCAATGTAATTTTGCATAAAACTAAAAAAAAAAAAATATTCCCTTGACTAATTCCCAGAAAAGACATAAGTTGCCTAAAAGTAAACGTATTTTTAAGGCTCTGAATAAAGATGACAAAACTGCTTATCAAAAGCATTGCACGTATCATTATTCACCAGCATCACATACGGAGAAGGCAATGGCAGCCCACTCCAGTGTGCTTGCCTGGAGAATCCCAGGGACGGGGGAGCCTGGTGGGCTGCCGTCTCTGGGGTCGCACAGAGTCGGACACGACTGAAGCGACTTAGCAGCAGCAGCAGCAGCATCACATGGCCTGACCTTTTCTGTCACAATTGCCAGCACGAGTTTCTCATATTGTTCCTTTTTTAAAGTAAAGTTGGGGGGGATGCCATGTGGTCATTGCTTGGATTTACATTTTATTGATTACAAGTAAAATGGGGTTTTTCCACATGAGTTAACAGGTTTTTCGCTTTCCTTTTAGAGGAATAAATTATTTTCCTTTACTATTTTCTTTACTTTTTCTTACAAAGTATTTTACACAATATTTTACCATAATTTGTATATGTTATTTTCCTTTAACTTTTTATTTGAGTGATTTTCAGTAAATACTCATTTTTAAGCCTTCCTAATAGTCAAACCTACCAATACACTCTATTTTCCATTCATTCTAAGTTTCTCCATTAGAAATTTGAGAAACATTTACTTTTACAGTCTTATTATAATTTTATGGTTTAATTTTTATTTAACTCTTCAATCCATATGGAATTTATTTTGGCATATGGAAAAGACTTTAAATTAACTTTCTCTAAATAGTTAACTGACTGTTCTATACCACATGTTGAATATAGTAAATGTGTACATTTACTGAAAATATTTGAGACTATAAGTTTACCTCTCAGTATAAATTGTAGTTAATAATGATTTTTTGATATAGTATTCTCTTTTGGGTTATTTCCTACAAAGTGTGTAATTATATTTCTCATGTCCTCTTTGGCCAATAATTGCTTTAGGAGAATATTTTTAAATGTCCAAGAGTTTATACTTTTTGTCTTAAAAACATCTTGTCTTAATGTTTATTTGATTTATTTAGATTCAGAGAACTTGGGCTACAGTCATCTCGATATGCTAATTTTTCTATATTCGCATTTCCTAAATTCTAAGATGCTGGCTTCTCACTTTAAAAAAAAATCAGAATGCAATATAATTAACACATATATTAGTGATATTTGTGGATTTTCTTCACAAAATCTTTTAGTAAATCAAAAGTGACTTATAGCATTTATTTAACTTCTTCTCTTCCACTCAATCTCTTCTACCATTTGTGAGTATATATTAATAGGTTAGCTCTCTGAGATCTGTGTAACATAGCTACCATCTTCTTCTCATCAATTTTATTACCCTGTCCTCTTCCTCTGTTACTAAGTTTCTGAAATTTATTTTCATAATTCAATTTTCTGTGAAACCAGAATACTCAGTACTGACTACATCTTGATTTCTTTGACACTCTGTGTTTGCTCACCCACTCTTTGTGGCCCCATGGACTATAGCCCACCAGGCTCCTCTGTCCATGGGATTCTCCAGGCAAGAATACTGGAATGGGTGCCATTTCCTACTCAAGGAGATCTTCCCAACCCAGAAATCAAACCGACATCGATGAACAAGGATTTTGGGAGAGAGGAGGAAGCAGAGGAGG
Organism: Neotragus pygmaeus; assembly: GCA_006410875.1. NCBI lineage: Eukaryota > Metazoa > Chordata > Mammalia > Artiodactyla > Bovidae > Neotragus > Neotragus pygmaeus. The sequence goes on from SJYV01026204.1 coordinate 291,402, forward strand.
ATGTTCTAAGCAACCGGGACAATTTGTGTAAAGACACAGATGGAGAAGAGCCACATGAATGGACACACAAAAGCTTCATTAATAAATCCAGGCCTAGACTTCCCTGGTGGTCCAGAGGTTAAGAATCCACCTGCCAATACAGAGGACAGGGGTTCGATCCCTAGTCAAGGAACTAAGATCCCGTATGCCACAGGGCAACTAAACCCATGCGCAGCAACTACTGAGCCTGAGAGACAACTCTGGAGCCTGAGAGACACAACTAAGACTTGACACAGCTAAAGAAAAAAAAATTTTTTTTTTTTAGGTTTTGGGTTTTTTCCCAAACTTATTTATTTTTAATTAAAGGAAAATTGCTTCACAATATGGTACTGGCCTCTGCCATACATCAACATGGGTCAGCCATAGGTATACATGTGTCCCCTCCACCTTTAACTTCCCTCCCACTTCCCACCCGTTCCCACCCGTGTAGGTTGTTACAGAACCCTGGTTTGAGTTCCCCGAGTCATGCAGTGAATTCCCAATGGTTATCTATTTTACACATGGTATATGCTTCCATGTTACTCTCTCGAAAAGGCCTGGAAATTTATTGGAAGACAATGCCAAAAGAATGTCCAGATGGGACACCCCTAACAGCTACACTCTTGTTCCCCACTGGCTCTTGGAATGAGCCACCAAGCACAGTAGCCAGCAGCACTTCAACCTCAGGTCCACTGATCTCAATTGCTAACTCCAGCCCAACAGAAATGTCTGGGTTGGAAAGCTGAGTGACCACCTGTCCCAGTTTGCCTGGATGATTTCAGCCCCAAGAAAACTGGGACAGTTGGTCACCCTATGAAAGTGGACATGAGACTTGTATTGAAAGTATCATAAAAGGTTAGATAGAAAATAACACTAGAGACACTTTTAAAGATATTTATGATTTCTTTATTTGGCTGTGCTAGGTCTTAGTTGTGGCATGTGGGATCTTAGTTCTCCAACCAGTGATTAGAGAACCTATGTCCCCTGCATCGACAACATGGAATCTTGGCTGCTGGACCACCAGGGAAGTCTCTGTGGACACTTTAAAGGTACTTTTTCAACTAGTCTCAGGCATCCACGTGCCAGAACCACCCACGTACCACCTGAACAGTCCTCAAGAGGCTTCTGCTACCCAAAGTCCACATCCAAGAAATACTGTCCAGAGTGATACAGCCTCAACCACGAGCAGACAAAAGCATCTGCGGAATGACCCAAACCTCCCAGAGCCTTAGCCCCCCAAGAACCTCTTTGCAAGCCATGCCTGTAGTTTTGTGCCGTAGGCCAGGACTTGCCCAACCAAACACAACATCTCCAAACTTCAAATCAGCCAATCAAAACATAATGCTTAAAACCCCTCATGATAGGGTATAAATTCCACTATTGCCTGGACATCTAGCCTTTCCAACTTCAGCTTGCATAGAGTCAGCAAAGTCATTTTTGGCCTGACATGGCTCTCTCACCTAGCCAGCGAATCCACTCACCTTTGTCTTATAGCTCTCTCCATCTCTGTTCTTCCTCCTTGACAAGAGAAATAAATAACATGCTTCCATCCAGTCTTCTACCTGCCACTTACTCCCCATCCTCATAGCAAGCCCGAAAGGCCAACTTCCTGGCCCTAGCCCTGCCTTGGTCTAAGACAGCAGACACCACTAAAATCCACTCACATTGCTATGCCTGAAGCAGAAGAGACCACAGTAGAGTGTGAACCCTGACATTCATTTAAAAGAAACTTATATTTTGTAGCAGAGAAGAGGGGCCCAATGGCTTTTGTGTGTTGTGTCCCAATAAAGTTTTATTTACAAAAACTTAAGAGTGGGGCAGGTTTTGACCTGTAGGCAGTACTTTGTAGGCTACTGATTTAAATGACTTGTTCAAGGTCAAAGGTCTGATGAATATCAGAATTTGGATAGAATTCAGATCTCCTGACTTCCACTGTGTTTTTCCATTCCACTATGCTGTTGCCTTTATAATTTATTTTGCATTCATCACACACTACCTTGTTTTATTATTAATCTTATATGGCTACTTATGATCTTTTGGTAGTCCAAGAGGCAGAGGACATCCAAGGACTGAGGGTGACACAGTAGAATGATTAGAAGTAACCTAGTTTCAAAGTGCTTGAAGACCTAATACATCCTGGGCAGGGACAGGTCAGACCTCAGAGAGAAGAGAAATCTGGGCACAGGCAGCAAGGGCTGCACTGGGAACTGTTTGGAATTTCAGCGTCTTGTATCTACCATTTAACTCACCTGACGAACGTAATTTGAAAAACTTCCCAGTACCCCAAAAATGAGTCAAAGAAGACAGCATTAGAAAAGGAAAATGTCTGCATGGTTCAAAAGCTCAGCTGACGCTCCATTTACGAATCTTTTTCTTTAATGCTTGAGAATGAGCTGATGTGCAAAAAACTCCACGATAATGAAATTCAGAGTGCACGTATACCAAAGTGAATCAGAGCAGCACGTATGGCTGCGTGTGCAGTATTCATGTACCTGCAATGTGCCTGAATTAGGAATCAAGTACAAGTCATTCCAATTAATGTGTTCCTGTCTTCTAGCATTGATCTAATGAGAAAGCAAGCTCGTGGTCTAACTCTTTGGAATACTGAAGGAGCCTAACTACATTTGACCAAGATTACTCACTAACAAAGGAATGAACTATTCAAACTCAAATGGCTCGCTGCTTAAAAACATTATACACACAGGCCAGAAACAACAAAGAAAACTCTCCTATGCAGAGAACATGTGAGCTGCCCATTTAGATCACCAGAGACACTGGCAATGTCCTATAGGTACAATGGTCATGTCCATCTCGCTTCATGAGAAACTTCAGAAGCTGGTATATACTTCCCAAGTGAAAAACTATTATATGAATAACTTGGGAACATCAAGTGATATTTCTGATGCCTGCCAACAGTTTAACCACAATGAAGCTCCCGGCCAAGATATTCATAAAAAGTTCAGAAGAAGTTACTTTGAGAAAGATGGACTCGTAGCAAACAGATTTCTTGTCCTTAGAAAGAATACACAAATCAATACTCAAACAAGCAAAATGAAAATTCAGTTTGTTCATAATCATTGAAGAAAAAAGACATTTAGAAGTTTAGAAAGAAGATTCCACAAAGAGTTCATTATTAACATGTTATTGTTACGATGCATATTAAAAATTCATTCAAACATTGCTCTCATACTTTTCCTTCCCACAGATTAGAAGTAAAAAATGTCTTAACTGAGCTGCAGGGCAAAAAACAGACACTTGGCTTTGCTACTTCTTGGCTGTGTGATCTTGGGTAAGACACTGTTCCTCTCCGAAGCTCCACTTCCTCACCTGAAAAAACAGAATCCCTAAACTTCCTTCCAACTCTGTTATTCTATAATTCCAGGGCCACACATCCTCTCTGCTGATGGAAATAGTAGAGAAAATACAAACTGAAGTAGCCTTTCGCGACAAGAAATCATACAAGTAGGCAAAGAGTTAACTTGACTCCACTGATGACGTTATTCTGATTTTTGACAAACAGAGAACTTTACAATCATAGAGTTTTACAGATGTAGAATGATCAAACTCCGAATGTGACTTCATGAAAGGAAATGAAATTTTTGAAAATAATGCTGTCTAAGGTATGGAGAGGGGGGGTATGGAGGAAGGAGATGATGGAAGTCAGACTTTAAGAGCTAAAAGGAGGAGGAAAAAGCAGCAGGAGAAAATAAGAATTTGGAAATCAAGTAGTCACTGAAGGCAATGGTAGATGAGAGCATAGGTGACAGTGATTTTAACTGGAAAAAAAAAATCTTGAATCCACTTAAATGTGGGCAGAAAGAGACAAAATAAATACCAGATCGGTCAGTGACAGATGGTGACAAGGCAGAAGAGATGATGGGTATAAACAGTATGAAAGGATCTCTGCAGGGGACTCCTCTGGCTGTCCAGCGAAGGACTCCATGCTTCCAGGGCAGGGGGTTCAGGTTCTGTCCCTGGTGGGGAAGCTAAGATCCCACATGCCTTGAAGCCACAAAACCAACAAAACATAAAAGGGCCTCTGCAACACAAAACCCAGGTGGTTCTCTCCCAAATGTCCATAAACTTACATGAAAACTTACCCTAGGTTAATTAAGCTCCAATACTTTGGCCACCTGATGCCAAGAGCCAACACACTGGAAAAGACCGTGGTTCTGGGGGAAACTGAGGGCAGGAGGAGAAGAGGGCGAGAGAGGATGAGATGGTGGGGTGGCATCACCAACTTGATGGACACCAGTCTGAGCAAACTTCAGGAGACAGTGAAGGACAGGGAAGCCTGACGTGCTGCAGTCCATGAGGTTACAAAGAGTCAGACATGACTCAGCAACTGAACAACAAATAGTTAACTCCAGTTAAGAATGAGCTCATGAGGCAGCTCACGAATTTGAAATTATTCCCTTGGATCTGCTAAAGTCTCCAAAGCCCTATTCACTGTAATAGTGGTGGTGATGTAGCTGCTAAATGGTATCCAACTCTTAGAACTCCATGGACTGTAGGCCACCAGGCTACTTTGTCCATGGGATTTCCCAGGCAAGAATACTGTAGTAGGTTGTTATTTTCTTCTCTAGGGGATCTTCCCAACCCAGGGATCAAACTCAGGTCTTCTGCATTGCAGGCGAATTCTTTACTGATTAAGCCACCAGGGAAGCCCACTGTAATAGTGGAATTCGGATTTCTAGGAAAAGAGATAATTTTTGACATGATTCTTCCAAGAGAAACAGCTGGGTGTATCTCAGAGTGGGAGAGCCTAAAGTTTAGAATATAAGTTTCAGTTTTTTTCACATAACCATCTGGGTGTCCTTGAGTAAGTCATTTCCATGTTCAGAGTGTCTGTTTCCTAGACTCTTGAAATGCGGCATTTGAGAAAAGGCTCCAACAGCTATAAAATCCTATGACTCTAAGTAATAGTTCACTGCATCACTGGCATGACTGCCTTGATCATCAGCATCATCCAATTAACACCCTGTAATGTAGAATATTACTGTAGTTTCAAAAAGTAGATTATTTAGGACAGGAAGGAGTTTGGAACATGAAATACAGTCACTTTGTTTTTCAAAACAAATGAGGGGCCTTCCCTGGTGGCTCAATAGTAAAGAATCCGCCTGCCAATGCAGAAGACATGGGCTCCCTTCCTGGTTCAGGAAGATCCCACATGCCACAGGGCAACTAAGCCCGTGCGCCACAACTGCTGGGCCAGAGGCCTAGAGCCCAGGGCTCTGCAACAAGGAGCCACCACAATGAGAAGGCTGTGTATCACACCTAGAGAGCAGCCCCTGCTCATGGCAGCTAAAGAAAAGCCCGCACAGCAACAAATACCCAGCAGAGCCAAAAATATTCCTTTTTTAAAAAAATGAGGACTCTGAGGTCCAAAGATGCTGCATGACTTTGTTAAATTAAAAGCCAATCAGTGGCAGAAGCAAGACAAAGGCTGCCTGACTAGTCCTGCCTGCACCAAAATGCATGGCTACCAGTTGGCTTCAGGATGGCATACCTCACTAGAAGCTGCCCCAGTCCCTTTATAACCCACAGTGAGCTTCTTATGTGACTCATTAAACACAGCCCACATCTCAGCTGGGCTTTACTGGCCTCGGGGCTCTTAGGTTTCCAGACATCTAATCCAGGGTATACTGGAAGAGTGACCTGAAGGTCGTCATGAAAATACACCAGAATCGAGTACACTTTAAAAAGTTCTACAGGGTCATCGAAGACAGCAAGTATCTACACACTGTCTGCCCACTTCCCATTTTATCAAATGAGTATTTGATAGGCGGAAGTTCCTGGTGAACCCAGTCCTGACCCACAACTTCAGGAACCAGACAGCAGCCTCCACAGCATAAGCACTTTGTCACTCTGGCTTCAGGCTGCTGGGACAGTGGGATGGCTGCCCTGAAAACCTCTGAGAGACGAGCTGGGGAGTTCTGTGTAGGAGCAATGCTGCCTGCCACACAATATGCTGCCACCTGCTCCGAGATGAGATAGTTGGTTGCAGATAGCACAAGGTACAGACGTTAAAACCTGAACTACATCAGATCCAGCAACCTGGTTGTATCTCTCAGATATCATAATGTGGGAAAGAAGTTGAACACAGATGAGTATGTGCTGTATGATCCCATCAAAACTGGGTCGTTTGTAGAGACGTGGAGGGACCTAGAGTCTGTCATACAGAGTGAAGCTATAAGTCAGAAAGAGAAAGACAAATATTGTATATTAACATAAATATCTAGGAAGATGGTACGGATAAACCTCTTTGCAGGGCAAGAATAGAGACAGTGACATGAAGAATAAACAAATGGACATCAAGTGGGAAAAGAGGAGTGTGAAATAAACTGGTAGATTGGGATTGACATACATATACTATTGATACTACATACAAAATAGATAACTAATGAGAACCTACTGTTTAGCACAAGGAACTGTACTCAGTGCTCTGTAGTGACCTAAATGGGAAGGAAATCCAAAAAAGAGGGAGTATACGTATATGTGGCGCTTCCCTGGTGGCTCAGAGGTCAAGAATCCACCTGCAATGCCGGAGACCCAGGAGACTCAGGGTAAATCCCTGGGTCAGGAAGCTCCTCTGGAGGAGGGCATGGCAACCCACTCCAGTATTCTTGCCTGGAGAATGCCATGGACAGAGGAGCCTGGTGGGCTACTGTCCATGGGGTCACGAAGAGTCAGACACGACTGAAACAACTGAGTGTGCATGCACATGTATACATATGACTGATTCACCTTGTTGTACAGCATAAACTAACACAACATTGTAAGCCAATTATATCCCAATTAAAAAAAAAACAGAAAAAATAAAATAAAAACTAAAATGAACCTATAACAGTGATAGAAGTCAGACTAGTGATTACTTCCTGGGTGAGAGATATTGACCAGAAGGGGTCCATGGAGCTTCCTGGGGTGGGGGAATGTTTAATTGCTGGATCTGGGTGGTAGTTACACAGGCATAAAGATCTTTAAAAACTAGTCAACTTCTACACTTCAGATATGGGTGTCATTTACTATATGTATGTTATACTTTAACAAACAACGAATTTAACATATTGTGTGCAGACCCTTGATATGAATGGAAAGTGTGCTTCTTCCTTTTCTTTTCCATAAGAGTATCTGAGATTCTCCAAACTGAATCTTCACAAATAATATTACTAGCAATAACAATAGCTACATGAAGTACTTTCATGCATCAGAACCTGTGCAGACAGACATAGGAATTACCTGAATTATCTCCTTTAATTCTTAAAACATTTCCGTGAGGTTGACCAATACCATCATATATCTCACAGATGACAAAACTAAGGCACAGAGAAGTGAAGTAACTTGTCCAAAGTCACACAGCAAGTAAAATACCAGAACTGAAATTCAAACCCAAAGCAGTGTGACTCCTGAATCTATGTTCTTAACTTTTCATCACATTTGATGGTATGTTGCAGGAAGGGGGAAGTTTTGAAACTGAGGAATATTTTATCTAACTTTTCTCTGATATTACAGTGCAGTCTGCACACTCAGCATGAAGAGGAAAGAGGATCCAGGCTTGGGCTGATGGGTTAACAATTCTCTAGTTGATTACATTCTTGAGATTCATTCAACAGATACACCTAGTTTGGTAAAAATGCCTTTTTTTTTTTTTGCCTTTAATAGCAGAGAGTAGGTGCTATTATTGGCTTGTTATAGTTTGACTTTGTTCCTTCAGTGAAAAGAAACACAGTGGGAGCAACACAGAATGTTTTCACAGGCTATCCACTGGGCCCTCCAGAACACTATGTCCTAGGACAGAATTTCCACCGTGTGCCACATACTTTTAAGGTCTGCCTTAGGCTTTTTGGAAAGACTGAAGGGGCTTATTTTCCTCTTCAGATAGCTTTTATATTGTTATGATATTAAATATAATTTATCTGTTGAAGCTGGAGAGGGCATTAACCACTGTTTAATTAAAAAACACAAAGCTCGTGATTTTCTAGACATCCTCTTCTATCCTTTACTGGCTCCTCGATTAGTTTCTCTGAAGCTTTCATATGAAAACCTATTAAATCATTAATTTCTCGATTAAAAGAGACCTAAATCACAGCTGAAGCTTCAACACTCTGGCCACCTGGCACGAAGAGCTGACTCACTGGGAAAGACTCTGATGTTGGGAAAGATTGGGGACAGGAGAAGAGGGCGACAGAGGATGAGATGGTTGGATGGCATCACTGACTCAGTGGACGTAAGTTTCAGCAAACTCTAGGAGACAGTGAAAGATAGGGAAGCCTAGTGTGCTGCAGTCCATGGGGTTGCAAAGAGTAGGTCACTAAGTCATGACTGAACAACAACGACAAATCAGAGAGCCTCTGGAAATCCATCCAGGAGGAAGGGCAGAAAGCAGCTTGATGGTTTAGCCCCTCTCAGCAACCGGGCCCAAAGCGTTAATTGAGGTATGTATTATGAGAATGACTTCCCAGGTGGATCAGTAGTAAATAGTCCGCTTGCCAGTGCCGGAGACGCAGGTTCAATCCCTGGGTCGGAAAGATGCCCTGGAGAAAGCAATAGCAACCCACTGCAGCGTTCTTGCCTGGGAAATCCCCAGGGACAGAGGAGCCTGGGGCACTAGAGTCCGAGGGGCCACAAAAGAGTCAGATATGACTTTAGCAACTAAACCACAGCAACGAGGCATCAGTGTAAATCAGGAATGAGAAGGTATAGTACCCAGGGTGCAGTTTTGCTCTCTGCATCTCAGCCAAGCTCAAGTCTTGCTCTCCAGTGGGGTTTTGTGCAGTGATTTAAACACACACCCATGTGTACACAAGCACACTCACACAGAGGCAGGCATCTGTTTTTCTTTCTGGAAAATGGGCTTGAAAAAGGTAAGTTTTGGTACTGGTCAAAAAAAATTAAATAAGAGCTCAGAGGGCAATGAAAGCAAAGCTTAATCAGAAAACAGAACTTTTAGATAATTTCAGAATCACATGATGAATTTGGCAATAGCTAAATTGAACAAATTTAAATATTTATCTTAATATTTAAATATTTCTAATGAAAATCAGAGACCGTGTCTCTCAAGCCAATGCCACAACCAGCGCAGGAGCCACGCTGGGCAGGAAGCTAACGCAAGCGTGGGCAGCCCGGGGTTTCAGGGTCCTTCAGCCCGGGGTTTCAGGGTCCTTCCTGGTGTCACGGGTCTATTGTACTAGTTGTGCTGAGGAGGAAATAGAAAGATTTTGAAGCTATTTTTGAGAAACTGTTTCCTGCAACTGGCAAATGGCAGAGCCAAAAATAGGCTCTCCAGGGAGGCTCTTACCTGGTCGTCATAGCGATAGGTGAGGAACTGCTCCCCGGTCGTGTCCTCCAGAAAACTCCCCTGAGGGGAAAGTGCAAACTCAGGAAGGAAGTAGGCCCCAGGAGACTTCTCTGTTGTGGTCTGAAAGGCAAGACTGCTTGGTTACAAATAAGGCCTCAGCAAGGACCCCCAGTGGGCTTCCCTGGCGGCTGAGTGGTAAAGAATCTGCCTGCCAATGCAGGAGATGCAGGTCAGATCCCTGGCTCAGGAAAATTCCTTAGAGAAGGAAATGGCAACCAACTCCATTATTCCTGCCTGGAAAATCCCATAGGCAGAGGAGCCTGGCAGTCTACAGTCCCTGAAGTTGCAAAAGAGTCAGACACAGCTTAACAATTACACAACAGCAAAGGACTCCCAATAGGCAATCTCTGAAAAGGGTGAGTCCATAAGACTCCAACCACGAAAGGTTTCACCAAGAAAGGGGAAGTGCCTATTTATAATACCCAAGACAAGGAAACAATCTACTTTCTTTCTGTTGTGACTGTTTGGTGAAGGAGTAAGAAACACACTTATTTTTTTCCATCCTGTAACAGAAGTGCATATGTCCTCTCTTTTTTTGAGTTCCTTCTTATCTAGATCACCGTAGAGCACTGAGCAGAATCCCCTGAGCTGGACAGGAGCTTCCCGTTAGTCATCTGCTGAGGGCACAGAATATGTCTGCTGGACATGGTTCCAAAAGTGACCCTGGGAGGAAAAGAAAGGGACACTAAAGCCACAGCCCCTACAAAGAAAAGAAGACCCCAACACGTGTTAGCAGTGTTCCATGGAGCTCTATGTGAGATATCAGAAAAAGTAAAAAGTCCTCCTGGTATTAAAGCTTGTCACCCCTCAGTATTCATTAGTGTGGAAAAAATAGAAGGCACTTGTGGCTTAACTATAGCTGATTACCTTCTGTTTTGTGAGCCACTGTTCTGACTTTAAATTGTATTTATTAGACTTCTACAAATAAAAGCTGGAGAGGGTGTGGAGAAAAGGGAACCCTCTTGCACTGTTGGTGGGAATGTAAACTGATACATCCATTATGGAGATTCCTTAAAACCTAGCGATAAATCTTCCATATAACCCAGCAACCCCACTCCTTGGCATATACTCAGAGAAAACCATAATTCAAAAAGATACATGCTCCCCAGTATTCGTGGTAGCACTATTTACAGTAGCCAGGACATGGAAGCAACCTAGATGTCCGTCGACAGAGGAATGGATAAAGAAGATATGGCACATAAACACAATGGAGTATTACTCAGCTATAAAAAGGAACAAAATTGTGCCATCCAGAGACATGGATGGACCTAGAGACAGTCATACAGAGTGAACTCAGAAAGAGAAAAACAAATACAGTACATTAATGCATATTTATGGAATCTAGAAAAATGGTATAGATGACCTTATTTGTAAAATAGAAATAGAGACACAGACACAGAGAACAAACTTTTGGACACCAAGCAGGGAAAGGAGGGTGGGATGAATTGGAGACTGGGATTGACATATACACATTTTTGATACCATGCATAAAATGAACCTACTGCATAGCACAGGGAATTCTACTCAATGCTCTGTGGTGACCTAAATGGGAAGGAAATCCAAAAAGGAGAGGATATATATATATNAAACCAGTCAATCCTAAAGGAAATCAACCCTGAATATTCATTGGAAGGACTGATGATGAAGCTGAAGCTCCAACACTTTGGCCACCTGATGCAAAGAGCCGACTCACCGCAAAAACACCCTGGTGCTGGGAAAGACTGAAGGCCAAAGGAGAAAGGAGGAGACAGAGGATGAGATGGTTGGATGGCATCACCGACTCATTGGACATAAGTTTGAATAAACTCCAGGAGATAGTGAAGGACAGGGAAGCCTGGTGTGCTGCAGTCCATGGGGTCGCAAAGAGTCGGACACAACTAAAGTGTTAACACACATGCACATACTAGGTTCCAGGGAGGCCTGGTTCCAAGATCATCATCCTTTTATCCCCATCATCTTCTCTGACCCTCCCCACCCCAGCTCCCTTCAGCTGTCTCACCTCCAAGCTGGCTCTCCTTCCTGGGCTCCTCTGAAGCTGCCCCACCACTGAAAAAAACATGCTGCCACATTTACTCCCAAGTGGCTGCTTTCTGCAGCAAGGGGGACTGTCCTAAGCCTCTGTGATCAGAGGATTTGTCTGCTGTGCTTCTTCTATGCTATTAACAACAACTACAAACATTTCTTAAGCTCCAATGAGCCTTTTTTTTTTTTGGAAATTCGATTGGGTAAAATGATAGGTGTTTGCCTTACGTTTTTTCACTGTATTCCTATTTCAGCCTTCTGCCTCTCCCCAAAGGCATCTCTGCAGCACTGTGGAGGCAGTTCCAGAAGGCTGAAGGCTGTGTCTCCATCATGTCTGTGTTCCCCATGGAGATGTCTGATTTGATTCAGTGAGTCTAAGACTGATGGCTACTACCTGAGCCATGCAGTAGGGGGCGAAATTTCTCACCAAACCCATTCAGTGGGGATTCAAGGCTTCCAGTTCCTGGACTAGGGCTTCCCTGATGGCTCAGGCAGTAAAGAATCTGCCTGCCATGCAGGAGACCCAGGCTTGATCCCTGGGTCGAGAAGATCCCCTGGAGAAGGGAATGGCTACCCACTCCAGTATTCTTGCCTGGAGAATCCCATGGACAGAGGAGCCTGGCAGGCTATAGTCCATGAGGTCTCAAAGAGTCGGACATGACTGAGTAACTAACACTTTCACTTTTTCTTTTCTGCCCCGAGCTAGACCAGATTCTCTCTAGGTTCACATCACACCCCGCGTCACTGATAAACTGATTTTACATTCACCTCTCTTGATCAAAATCCTTCCTCCCAAGTCAATTTTCAATCCTGTGGGGGCTGATGCGGCAGCCTGGTGCAGTCCAAGTTGTCTCCATCTGTGGTGGTCAGCGTGGGCCGCCACGCTTGTGTGAAGTCTGAAGTGCTGACCTGTAGCATCCCAGGATGATGAAAGCTCAGTGCTGGAAGGGACCTTCTCAGTCACCCAATCCGGCCTGTCCCCCTCAGCAATTCTGCCCGATGCCCTGCAGCCTCTAAGTGAATACCTTTATGACAAGGAGCTCACTCCCTCAGAAGGCAACAGGGGTATGTCAGAATCTAGCAAACTAGGGTTGGGAGAAACTGTGAGACTGAGATTGATACCACTTCCCTGGTGGCTCAGCAGTAAATAATCTGCCTATGACGTAGAAGATGCAGGTTTGACCCCTGGGTCAGGAAGATTCCCCTGGAGGCGGAAATGGCAACCCACTAGTCCAGCATTCTTGCCTGGAGAATGCCATTGGCAGAGGAGCCTGGTCGGCTACAGTCCATGGGGTCATACAGAGTCAGACACAACTGAGGCAACTGAGCATGCAAAATGCATATATACTAGGTAACTAATGAGAACCTACAGTACAGCTCAGGAAACTCCACTCAGTGCTCTGCGGTGACTGAATGGGAAGGAAATCCACAGAAGAGGAGGTACGTGTTAAAACAAAAAATAAAAGAAATCTAGCAAACTATTCTGAAGTGGCCCATTGCTCCCCAAGGGTGGAATGAGGTACCTTTCCACTTTCTGTCATCCTCCCCTACCGCCTTCCCCTGTCTTCCCCTCCCCTCTAGCAAATGCACATATACTAAGTTGAATTCTAAAGTCTAAACACAGTAGAATCTAGGCAGGGACTAACATTTGAGTCACACAGATCTATATAACTGGAAGAAACTTTTGCTGTTGCTGTTGTGCAGCCACTAAGTTATGTCCAACTCTTTGCGACCCCATGGACTGTAGCCCGGCTGCCAAGTGAAAGTTCACCCCTGTCCCATCCCCCCAGCTCCCTCCATGGAGACAGTCTTAGGAAAACCAGACTTTTCCTTAAGGAGAAGTGGCTAAGTTCTCTTATGACTTCAGAAAGCCAGCAGCCTGGGCAGCAACAGACACACACTGCCATTCTCACTGGAGAGGAAGCCAACTTCCTAAATGTTGGGGAGACTTGGTGGCAGGTGGCGCCTCACAGGACAGGGTGACTGAGGAGGTCAGGCCCCTTAGGCAGCAACAATGGAAGGGAGGACGGGGAGGTTGGGTGGAGGAAAGGAGGCTGGACCAGGATATGTGCAAGCTTCCCATGACACAGAACCAAGGAGAGAAGCTGCCAAAATGCATCATCCCAGCAGCCACTGTCCAAAACTGCTGAGTAACACGGGCTGGAGGTCAGGAGGAATCCAGATGGCCCCTTCAGGGACCCAAGAACGCAGCTTACTCACCTCCCCCTCCAGCGGAAGGCTTTGACTTTGGCAGGAGAGAGTACGGGATGGCGATTCAAGCACAAGACTTGCGTGTCCTAGACTCCATCCATATAATCAGAGCTATGGTTTTTCCAGTAGTCATGTATGGATGTGACAGTTGGACCATAAAGAAGGCTGAGAGCCAAATAATTGATGCTTTCGGATTATGGTATTGGATAAGACCCTTGAGAGTCCCTTGAACAGCAAGGAGATCAAACCAGTCAATCCTAAAGGAAATCAATCCTGACTATTCCTTGGAAGGACTGACGCTGAAGCTGCAGCTCCAATAACTTTGGCCACCTGATGTGAAGAGCCAGCTCATTGTAAAAGATCCCGATGTTGGGAAAGATTGAGGGGAGGAGGAGAAGGGGGCGACAGAGGATAAGATGGCTAGATGGCATCATCAACTCAATGGACATCAGTTTGAGCAAACTCTGGGAGATGGCCAAGGACTGGGAAGCCTGGTGTGCTGCAGTCCATGCAGTCGCAAAGAGTCAGACATAATTGAGCTACTAAACAACAATAAGAAGCCTCCATCAACACCCTGGGTAGGATAGAGAATGTCTCTCAAGACTTGGCAAAAGGTTTGGCTGATGTGATGGAAGGAAAGACAAGTGGAGGAGAAGTGGGTGTTTCTATACAAAAGAATGGGAACCCAATATGCCTCAAAAGTCAAGTGGTCACCATTAACATTATACAGTAGGATTCCCACTGAATTTCAACAAGTCAGTTTAAACCTTTCTCCTAAGCTTGGTCTGAGCATTATAGGTGGATGTCTATCTCTCTCCAGAGCATGAACACAGCCAAGCACCACACCACTGACCTCTACAGAACTGTGGTCAATAAAGGTCAGTAAGGTTCTTTCCTGGGCTTCCCTGGTAGCTCAGACAGTAAAGAATCTGCCTGCTATGCAGGAGACCCAGGTTTGATTCTTGGGTTATGAAGATCCCCTGGAGAAGGGAATAGCTACCCAATATTCTTGCCTGGAGAATCCCATGGACAGAGAAGTCTGGCAGGCTAAAGTCCATGGGGTTGCAAAGAGTCAGACACGACTGAGTGACTAACACTGACTTTTCACTTTCACCTTTCAAGGCTCTTTCCTACCTGTCACTGTGAAGTCATGTCTGTAGTGGAGAGCTGGACTGTACTATCCCTGATCATCCAGGCTCTCTTTGGATCTGACCCATCACCCCAGCCTGCCAAGGCTCTCTTTGGATCCTGACTCCATTTATCAAGGGTTGCATCGCTGTCTCCCCATTCGTGTCAGCCCGAATTTGAGCATGCGCTCTGCCTCCTTGTTTCAGCCACAAACGCTTTGCTGGGACAAGACTGAGAACGTGGCTCTTCTCCAGGCTGACAAGGACTTTACCAGCTTTGTGTCTCCTCATTTCAGAATCC
Source organism: Neotragus pygmaeus (assembly GCA_006410875.1). Taxonomy (NCBI): domain Eukaryota; kingdom Metazoa; phylum Chordata; class Mammalia; order Artiodactyla; family Bovidae; genus Neotragus; species Neotragus pygmaeus. Next base: position 306,439 of record SJYV01026204.1, read on the forward strand.
TCAACTTGGTCACTAGAGAGTCAACAAACAGACTGTCAGATTCTGTAGTGACACAGACAACACATGGAAGTAAGACGCTAGTTCCAAGAACTGAGACTCCAGCTGGGCTTTATAGGTCAGGACAAAAGCCAAAGGATGCAAAGGCATAACCCTGAGTCGCTATTTTTTTAGATTTTTTTTTTATGTTAACCATTTATAAAGTCCTCATTGAATTTGTTACATTGTTGTTTCCGTTTTATTGGAGTTTTTTGGTTTTGTTTTTTGTCCTGAGGCAAGCGGGAGCTTAGCTCCCCATCGAACCCATACCCCCTCTGCATTAAAAGATTAAGACTTAACCACTGGACTGCCAGGGAAGTCCCCTGAGCTAATATGGCGCTACAATTCCCTGGACACCAGGGTTTAATAGAGGCCAATTAAAGTCACCATCAGGAGTCTGAATGCATACGAAGTCAGTCTCAATTAACGGCAGCTAAGGTCTACAGGGAAGAGTTAGCTCCAGGATGGAAGGTGCAGACCACTCCTACAGGTGAAAGGTCCTTTATATTTTTTTTCCTTTTTTTGGCTGCACTGTGTGGTACGTTGAATCTTAGTTCCCTGACCAGGGATCGAACTTCTACCCCTGAATCCAAAGCACAGAGTCTTAACCACTGGACCGCCAGGGAAGGGAGTTCAGCTCAGTTCAGCTCAGTCATGTCCAATTCTTTGCACCTCCATGGACTGCAGCATGCCAGGCTTCCCTGTCCATCACCAACTCCTGGAGCTTGCTCAAACTCATGTCCATCAAGTAAGTGATGCCATCCAACCATCTCATCCTCTGCCGTCCCCTTCTCCTCCTGCCTTCAATCCTTCCCAGCATCAGGGTCTTTTCTAATGAGTCCTCTTAAATGATAATATTTGTTGAGTCTTAAAGTGTATGTTTTAAACAGAATCCCCAGACTCTGGGTCAGCTTGCAAGGAATACACTCCCTGGAGGCTCTCTGGGTGTTATTCCTCCCATCCTGGATTACACACAGGATTTTACAGTTTCTACCTTCCAAGGTCCATGAGGGAATAATCAAGTTAACCAACATTATTTAAATTCAGGATACCAAGTGCATTTTTGTTCCAAGATGCACGATGTGCATTTTGTTTCCTGAACCTGAAATGAAGGCTCAAAAAGAAACTTTCTGGATCATTTTGGTTTTTAAAGTAGAATGTCATCATCCCAAGATGTTTTACTTCATAATTAAATATGAAATATATTTACTTTGCCAAGGTTGACAGGATTAGCTGAAAGAAAATGAGTTTTCACAATTATTTGAGCCTTTACAAAAAATGATACTAGGAATTTAAGGTTCCTCTTCTCTATTTACCATCAACAGATGAATACATTGGGCTTCTCCAATGACTCAGTGGGTAAAGAACCCACATGCAATGCAGAAGGCACAGCAGATGCACGTTCCATCCCTGGTTCAGAAAGATCCCTGGGAGGAGGAAAATGGCCACCTACTCCAGGATTCTTGACTGGGAAATCCCATGGACAGAGAAGCCTGGCAGCCTACAGTCCATAGGGTCATAAAAAGTCAGACATGAATGAGAGAATACATTCTCTCTATCTTACTGAGTTGAAAGGGCTATCACTTGAATAAATGCCTGAGTACGAGTACATCTCAGCTAAAATATTGGATTGGTCAAAGAGTTTGTTCGAGGTTTTCCATACCATGTTACAGAAACACCAACACCAAGTCATTGCAAACTTCACCTTCACTCTGAGTCACATTTTCCAAAGAAACATGAGTGGCAGACCCTTCTGGGTCCCTCCTAGTGCTGAGAGGAGGGTGATGCCTCATGGGTGTGCATATTTGGGATGAGCTGTTCCACGGAGAAGGTCTTTCCTTGAATTTAAATTTATCCTATTAAGACTCTCTTTTGCCAACTGGAATGTGGATCTTATCAACGTCACTCACAGCAGCACTCTTCCACCTGCCACTAAACACGTGGTGTAGCGGTGTTTAGTTGCTGAGCTGTGTCCCGCTCTTTTGTGACCCCATGGACTGCAGCTCACCAGGCTCCTCTGTCCATGGGGTTTTCCAAGCAAGGATACTGGAGTGGGTTGCCATCCCCTTCTCCAGGGGATCTTCCGGATTCCTGCATTGGCAGGCAGATTCTTTACCAGTGAGCCACCGATGAAGCCCTACTAAACACATAGTCTCTCAGATTTCTCTCTTTCTCCCTCCTTCCATCTCCTTCCCCTACACACACACACACACACACACACACA
>SJYV01026209.1:0-16625 GCA_006410875.1 Neotragus pygmaeus
AGCCTGAGCAAAGAAGGAGGAGGGTGGGAGGAGAGTGAGGTCCAGGCATTCATTCCCTGCTTCTTTCCTTCGGGGTTCCTGTGGGCCAGCTGGATGCAATCCTTGCTATGACCCTCTTCACAGCTTTTTCTCTGGGGCTCTACATAGGACTTCCTCTCTTAGCCCTTTCAGGACAAAGGATGGTAAGTGCCCTTTGTAGCTAGCTGAGAGCACTTCACTATCACTCGTGGTTTCCCTGTATTCTGCTCACACTTTGGAAACAGTCCCCTTATCACACTCTTCTTGAATTGCCCAAGCAAGGCCCATATGGTCTCCCTGGGTACTGTCTCTTGTGTTCACGCCTTTCCTGTGCTAACATCCAACCCAGGTAGCAAACACTTACTGCAGAGGAACAAGTTCAATCATTTCCAAATTGGTCCCCCTGGTGTGTTTCTTTTACACATCTGTACTTCTTCTATTCCCTTCCCATCTCACTCACATGGGAGGATTATGACCCTGTTCAGATTTTTCTACACAAGGCAGTGGAAGGATAGCTTGAGGACTCTGGAGTGTGGGTAAAAGGGTGTTGGATGAGTTGGGNTACTTCTTCTATTCCCTTCCCATCTCACTCACATGGGAGGATTATGACCCTGTTCAGATTTTTCTACACAAGGCAGTGGAAGGATAGCTTGAGGACTCTGGAGTGTGGGTAAAAGGGTGTTGGATGAGTTGGGGCTAAACAGTTTAAGAATGAGGCCAGGAAGGTGCTAGTAGACTGGAAGAAGATTAAAGAGATCCAGGGACTAATGATCTGCACGAGGCTGAAGTTCAGGTGATCAGGGAGTGAAGAGAAGAGATAGCTGAAAATATAAGAAGTTCTGTCTGAGGGTGAGATAGTAGGTTAACAGGGTTAGAACAATTATAAGAGATGACAAGAGCCAAAGTGTGTGGTGGGATTAGGTGGGCTAAGTGGAACAAATGTGTTAGCTACTGTATTTGAGGAGTTCCAGGAAATGGAAGGCAAAGTGAAGGATAAGTTGCCCATATGGTCACTTGAAATCAACAAGGATGGAGTCACTAACACCAGACTGGTGCTGGAAGGACAATAAGCTGGGTGCTGAAGGTGTCAGTGAAACCTGGGAGTGAACCAAGAGGTTAATAGATGACAGCAATAGAAGGGACAGTTATGTGGCACAACATCTCAAAGGAGTAACTCCAGGGCAGTTATTCCCATTTGTGAATGTCAATGCCTCTAGACCTTAAGGAAGATTTATGGGAGAATAAACAACCTCCTGTATAACTTGACTCATAGCAGAAAATAGATGGCACACTTACTAATATTTTGGGTAAAACATTTTAGGACAGTGGGAAATTAGAGTAAGAGATGAAGGACTCCCACTTGGAGAGGAAAGAGATCATGACAAACATGTTTATTTAAATGTTGACCTAAATCTCTAAAAATCTCAAAAATTCTTTCCCATAATTTTACCTTCCCAATAGAAATGTTTTCATACTCATTTTTTAGCATTTGTGTAATATGTTCTCCCTTTAAATACTTTAGTTTTGCAAGAATTTCCTGGTTTAACAATAAATAAGTCCCGCAAAGTTACACAATCCATTTCTCATAGTTTGCTTGAAAAATGAGAAGGAAAAGAGCAAAAGATCTAGGATATGAGATTAGTTTCTACTTGATTTACTGTAAAATACAATTTGCCATTTCATTTGGTGCTTTATCTCTAGAATCAATTTTAAACTTTTTGCAAAGGAAAGACTGAAAATAAGAGGAATATTTAAACAATACAAATACATTTCTTGAGACCGACAGAATTCTTCATGGTCACTTTTGGTCTCTAGCTGTTCAACTTTTGCTTCTGACAGAGAAGCCAGAGGTTACTTTGGTTTTGCACTTAGAGAGTGCAGGATCTTTTTTCGGGCTGTATGACACATTGCCTATTTCCCCCATCATCCACTTTCTCTTCTTTTCCATTTCCCCTAAATTTATCACTGGACTACAACCACCCAGAATAAAGATAGTATTTCCAAGGCTTGGTTGGTACTAGGCTTGAGCATGTACCTAAGTTTCAGCCCATTTGATGTATTTGAATCCACTGAGGGACAAAGTTCACTATTCAGGTTGCTACGAGTTCCACAGAATTTGCCTTGATGGACAGGAGCACAGAAATTCGCATCTGTTGCTGCGCACGTCAGGTGTGTCATGTGGGAGCGTCGCCTAACCTCTTGCTGTTGTTGTTGTTTAGCTGCTACGTCTTGTCCAAGTCTTTTGCAACCCCATGGGCTGTGGCCACCAGGCTCCTCTGTTCATGGGATTTCCCAGGCAAGAATACTGGAGTGGGTTGCCATTTCCATCTTCAGGGGATCTTCCCCACCCGGGGAAGCAAACCCACATCTCCTGCATGGCAGGTAGATTCTTTACTGCTGAGCCACCAGGGAAATCCCAACTTTGCTACCATGTGTAAAATGAGAATAATCTATCCACCTCATGGGGTGATTGTGAAGATAGGGGGAAATATGATACTAAAAACACTATTTAACTGGGCACTTCCCATGTGTCAGGATCTAGGTACATATGTTCCGTATCACACATTTAATAAACGCCAGCACATGGCTCCCAGCGTCCTACCCACACTGTGAACACTGTGCTGCCCTAGACTCCAAACAAGTCTACATGCATCTTGGCCCCAGGGCTCTTCCTTGCAGCACACGGGTCAGAATTCACAGGAACTTTAGTTTCATGGGACAATCTGCGTGAAAACAACACTTCTGTGTTCAAATAGTTCCTTTCTTACCCTTGACCTTGATATATTGTAGTTAAGCCAAATAGCGTGAGTCACCCTGAATTGTTCTTGTCTTTCGTGCAAAGGAAGGAGGGAAGAAAATGTGCCAGATATTCCTTGCAATTTTGTTTAAGTTCCCTGGATATGTCTAGGCATGTCTGAATTCCAGGGTGAACAGTCTCCAGTGGAGACCTATTCACCCTCTCCCCACCCCACCCCTGCAGCAAACACTGTGCACATCACTCCTCAAAATGCAGGGTTGGGATACTAATATCTCTTGACATGTTACTGTGGTACAGTTGTCACCTTTTGGGAACAAGAGGGTCTCTGAACCCAGGATATTGTTTTCCCTGCAACATATGGGCTGGAATCAAAGAAAGACAGTCAAGAATCACATCAAAACACTAAGAGCCACTACCCTCAGCAATGTGGGCCCAGGTCATTTCACCCTGTGGGTCAGATCCGACATTATCATTGAGACGCTGATAAAACCAGGGGGATGTGTCAGTAATCAATCATTACATAATGGCTTTCTTAGTGGCTGAGTGGTAAAGAATTCACCTGCCAGTGCAGGAGATGAAAGTTTAACCCCTGGGTGGGGAAGGTCCCCTGGAGAAGGAAATGACAACCCACTCTTGATTCTTGCCTGGAGAATCCCCATGGACAGAGGAGCCTGGTGAGCTACAGTCCAAGTGGTTGCAAAGAGTTGGACATGACTTAGCAACTTAAACAAAAACTGCCAAAGAGCAGGTGGCTTGCATTCTGATCTGTCTTGGTGCTGACTGGAGGCAGCTCAGATCTTAGGGATGGTTTTGTCCCCACAAGATGCCCTGGGCCTACTAGCTCGAATACCAAATCCTGGCCCTGTGACCCAGAAAACCCAAAGCAGGGGGAGAGGTGCGGCTGTACTGCTGGCCTCTTTCTGCAGTGCTGCTGCGGAGGGCTGCCAGTGGGACGGTGGGCATGCGAAGTGGCCCTGGCCGCTCCGTCTGCCAGGGGTCATCAGCCAAGGCTAGGTTTTCAGAAGGAAGCCTGGGGTACTTGGCAGCACACAGGGTCACTTGGGGTGTCAGGAGGAAGGGCTAAAGAGAGATTTAACAATCTTATGAGGAAGAAAATGAAGCTTCTACTAGAAGACGTTCTTTGATCAGTATTTTAGTTTTCTGCCAGTTTAAAATATGCGACTATATGGTGTCTTGTGTAAGTGTGCTGTATGTATGTGTAGTGTAGAGTGTGTGTGTGTGTGCATGTGTGTGACTCTATATGTGTCTGTGAGCCTGTATACAGAACAGTGCATTTCCACCCCCTACCCCTGGGGAAATGGAGTGACAGCTTCCATAAAACTAACCTTGCAGGGACCTTTTGCCATGGGTTTTCTGAGACAACCACTATTTCAAATATTTGGGTCAGAACATACTTTCTGAATTGGATAACAGGACATGCGTTCTCAGTGTTTAATGTCATGTGTTATGAAGATGTTTCATCAACTACCCAGCCTTCTCTAAAATACTCATCAGTGCCCCGCCACCAGTCTCCAAAAGCATCATTTAAAGTTTATCAGAAAACATACTTTTACCCTCCTCAAAACGTTTTTATTGAAGTTTTCTCATGCATTCAACTTTGATTCTGGAAACACTGTCCTTTTCTCTGTTTGCCACAGATGTCGTGAAATGATATGTTTTTTAAAAAGTGGTATTAGGGTTGGGGAGGTTGGAACACCAGGAAAGAATGGAGAGGAGGACTAGACTTCAAAAATACATAAACATATACACTACCCTATGTAATCTAGGCAGTCAGTGGGAACTTGCTGTGTCACTCAGAGAACTCAACTTGGGCTCTGTGACAACCTAGAGGGGTGGGATGGGGATGGATGGGACATATATACCTATGGCTAATACATGTTGATATATGGTGGAAACCAACACAATATTGCAAATTATCCTTCAATTAAAAATAAATTTCTTTAAAAAGAAGAAACATATATACATAAACATTTCTGCTTTGCAACTGTTAGATATGGAGTTTAACTAAAAAGCTACCTCTAACTTTGTAGGGCTGATCCTCAGCATAAGACAATTAGGTGGTTGTTCTCTCCAGATACTTTGTAAGCATAAAATAATAGCCTTAAAATTGTCCACATTCATTTGCTACTCAAAGTGAAGTTCAAGGCCTGGAAGCCCTGGCAACAATTGGGGCCTTCTTAGGAATGCAGCTAGAATCAAGATTGCTGGGAGAAATATCAATAACCTCATATATGTAGATGACACCACCCTTACGGCAGAAAGTGAAGATGAACTAAAGAGCCTCTTGATGAAAGTGAAAGAAGAGAGTGAAAAAACTGCCTTAAAACTTAACATTCAAAAAACTAAGGTTATGGCGTCTGGTCCCATCACTTCACGGCAAAGAGATGGAGAAACGAGGGAAACAGTGAGAGGCTTTATTTTGGGGGGCTCCAAAGTCACTGCAGATGGTGACTGCAGCCATGAAATTAAAAGATGCTTGCTCCTTGGAAGAAAAGCTATGACAAACCTAGACAGCATATTAAAGAGCAGAGTCATTACTTTACAATACTCATGAAACTATGAGCCATGCCATGTAGGGCCATCCAAGACAGAGGGTCATGGTGGAGAGTTCTGACAAAACATGCTCCACCGGAGAAAGGAATGGCAAATCACTTCAGTATTCTTGCCTTGAGAACCCCATGAACAGTATGAAAAAGCAACAAAGACATGACACTGAAAGATGAACTCCCCAGGTCGGTAGGTGCCCAATATGCTACTGGAGAAAAGTGGAGAAATAACACCAGAAAGAACGAAGAGATGGAGCCAAAGTGAAAACAACACATAGTTGTGGATGTGACTGTGATAGAAGTAAAGTTTGATGCTATAAAGAGCAATATTGCATAGGAACTTGAAATGTTAGGTCCATGAATCAAGGTAAATTGGAAGTGGTCAAACAGGAGATGGCAAGAGTTAATATCGATATTTTAGGAATCAGTGAACTAAAACGGACTGGAATGGGTGAATTAAACTCAGATGACCATTATATCTACTACTGTGGGCAAGAATCCCTGGGAAGAAATGGAGTAGCAATCATAATCAACAAAAGAGTCTGAAATGAAGTACTTGGATGCAATCTCAAAAATGACAGAATGATCTCTGTTCATTTCCAAGGCAAACCATTCAATATCACAGTAATCCAAGTCTGTGTCCCAACCAGTAATGCTGAAGAGGCTGAAGTTGAACTGTTCTATGAGGACCCACAAGACCTTCTAGAACTAACACCCCAAAAAGATGTCCTTTTCATTATAGGGGACTGGAATACAAAAGTAGGAAGTAAAGAGATAACTGGAGTAACAGGCAAATTTGGCCTTGGAGTACAAAATGAAGCAAGGCAAAGGCTAACAGAGTTTTGTGAACAGAATGCACTGGTCACAGCAAACACCCTCTTCCAACAACACGAGACGACTCTACACATGGACATTACCAGATGGTCAATACCAAAATCAGATTGATTATATTCTTTGCAGTCAAAGATGGAAAAGCTCTATACAGTCAACAAAAACAAAACCGGAGTTAACTGTAGCTCAGATCATGACCCCTTATTGCAAAATTCAGATTTAAATTTTAAAAAGTAGGGAAAACCACTAGATCATTCAGGTATGACCTAAATCAAATCCCTTATGATTTTACGGTGAAAGTGACAAATAGATTTAGGGGATTAGATCTGATAGACAGACCTGAAGAACTATGGACAGGTTAATGACATTGTACAGGAAGCAGTGATCAAGATCATTCCCAAGAGAAAAAAGTGCAAAGAAGTGAAAGGGATGTCTGAGGAGGCCTTGCAAATAGTTGAGAAAATAAGAAAAGTGAAAGACAAAGGAGAAAAGGAAAGATATATCCATTTGAATGCAGAGTTCCAAAGAATAGCAAGGAGAGATAAGAAAGCCTTCCTTAGGGATCAATGCAAAGAAATAGAGGAAAACAATAGAATGGGAAAGATCTCTTCAAGAAAATTAGTGATACCAAGGGAACATTTTATGCAAAGATGGGCACAATAAAGGATGGAAATGGTATGGACCTAACAGAAGCAGAAGATATTAAGAAGAGGTGGCAAGAATACACAGGAGAACTATACAAAAAAGATCTTAATGATCCAGATAACCATGATTGTATGATCACTCACCTAGAGACAGACATCCTGGAATATGAAGTCAAGAGGGACTTAGGAAGCCTAACTATGAACAAAGATAGTGGAGGTGATGGAATTCCAGTTGAACTATTTCAAATCTAAAAGATGATGCTATGAAAGTGCTGCACTCAATTGGAAAACCCCAGCAGTGGCCACAGGACTGGAAAAGGTCAGTTTTTGTTCCAGTCCCAAAGAAAGGCAATGCCAAAGAATGCTCATACTACCACACAACTGCACTCATCTCACACGCTACCAAAGTAATGCTCAAAATTCTCCAAGCCAGGCTTCAGCAATATGTGAACCATGAACTTTCAGATGTTCAAGCTAGTTTTAGAAAAGGCAGAGGAACCAGAGATCAAATTGGCAACATCCATTGGAGTCTTGAAAAAGCAAGAGAGTTCCAGAAAAACATCTATTTCTGCTTTATTGACTATGTCAAAGCCTTTGACTGTGTGGATCACAATAAACTGTGGAAAATTTTTAAAGAGATGCAAATACCAGACCACCTGACCTGCCTCCTGAGAAATCTGTATGTGGTCAAGAAGCAACACTTAGCAATGCATATAATTAACTTATATGCATAATATATCAAGTGAAATGCTGGGCTGGATGAAGCACAAGCTGGAATGGAGATAAACAGAAGAAATATCAATAACATCAGATATGCAGATGGCACCACGCTTATGTCATAACAGAAAGAAGAACTAAAGAGTCTCTTGATAAAAGTGAAAGAGGAGAGTGAAAAATTGGCTTAAAACTCAACATTCAGAAAACTAAGATCATGACATCTGGTCCCATCACCTAATGGCAAATAGATGGGAAAGCAATGGAAATAGTGGCAGACTTTATTTGGGATGGGGGGGGGGCTCCAAAATCACTGCAGATGGTGATTGCAGCCGTGAAATTAAAAGATGCTTGCTCCTTGGAAGAAAAACTATGACCAACCTAGACAGCATATTAAAAAGCAGAGACATTAATTTTTCAACAAAGGTCCGTCTAGTCAAGGCTATGGTTTTTCCAGTAGTCATGTACGAATGTAAGAGTCGGACTATAAAGAAAGTTGAGCACTGAAGAATTGATGCTTTTGAACTGTGGTGATGGAGAAGACTCTTGAGAGGCCCCATGGACTGCAAGGAGATCCAACCAGTCCATTCTAAAGGAGATCAGTCTTGAATATTCATTGGAAGGACTGATGTTGAAGCTGCAACTCCAATACTTTTGCCACCTGATGTGAAGAACTGACTTATTTGAAAAGACTCTGATACTGGGAAAGATTGAAGGCAGGAGGACAAGGGGATGACAGAGGATGGGATGGCTGGATGGCATCACTGACTTGATGGACATGAGTTTGCGCAAGCTCCCAGAGTTGGTGATGGACTGAGAAACCTGATGTGGTGCAGTCTATGGCATTGTAAAGAGTCAGACAAGACTGAGCTACTGAACTGAACTGAACTGACGTTACTTTGCTGAAAAAGGTCCATCTAGCCAAAGCTTTGGTTTTGCCAGTAGTCATGAGTGGATGTGAGAGTTGGACCTTAAAGAAGGCTCAGTGCTGAAGAATTGATGTTTTTGAACTGTGGTGTTGGAGGGGACTCTTGAGAGTCCTTTAGACTGTAAGATCAAACCAATCAATCCTAAAGGAAATCAGTCCTGAATATTCATCTGATGCTGAAGCCGAATCGCTAATACTAGGCCACCTGATGCAAAGAACTGACTTCTTAGAAAAAACCCTGATGCTGGAAAAGATTGAAGGCAGGAGAAGGGGACACAGAGGATGAAATAGTTGGATGGCATCACGGACTCAATGAACATGAGTTTGAACAAGCTGTGGGAGTTGGTGATGGACAGGGAAGCCTGGTGTGCTGCAGTCCGTGGAGTCACAAAGACTGAGTGACTGAACTGAACTAAAAATGCAGAAACCTAGGCTCTGAGTCTTCCCCACTAAAAAGGATCTACATTTCAACAGGATTCCCAGGTAGCCTAATGCAGAACAACACTTGAAAAGCACTAGTGTAGAGATTACCCCACTTCACAGGTATGGAAACTGGGGTCCAGAAATGGCAAGGAATGTATCCTAGAAGTTTTCCTTTGTGGTAAGTCTTCAAAGATGACTTGATTTCCCTTCCACTGAACCTGGATTTTAAGCCCAGATTTCTTTCCTGTAGAAGAAATAGTATGCTTGCTAGTCAGGATAACTTGGCAGTTGTGGATGTTTTCAGTCTTGTGGGTTGGGAAGATCCCTGGAGGAAGGCGTTAAGAATCCCCATAGACAGAAGAGCCTGGTGGGCTACTCTTTTCTCCTGACCTCCTGTGCAAGAGTGATCTTCAGCTCTGGAATTAGAGAGGCAGTGTAGGGCTGCCAGGGACAACTGTATTGTTTGCTCATCACAAGGTACCTGGAATCAGAGGCAAATGAGGCTGAAATACCTTCCTTGTGCTCACTCTCCAGGTTAGAGTCCTTGGTGGGGGCAGTTCTGTATGGAAGAAGAGGTGTCTTTTACTAATTCACACAAAATTTCCTGGACAGGACAGCTTAGCAGAGGCCCTGGGTCAGGGCTCCATGGTGATCCCCAGTAGAGAACAGCATGTACAGAGAGAAACCTCATTTCCCCATGTCAGCTGAAAGGTCCTGCAGGGACTGACTGACAATTCAGAGAAGCTGAGACAGCTGTGCAAAATTCATCCAGAGAGAATTTTTATGATCTTAGGATCTGGAGAGCTTATAGATATGAAAGAATGCAAGTTCCTCTCTGGGTTTTTGCATTTCTTTGCTTCTTAAGATACATACATGTCTTTTTCAAGGGACTTTAATCAACCAATAATCCCAAGTGTGAATCTCAATCTTTTTGAGCAGATCACAGAATTAGGAAATTTATAACTTGCCCTTAGAGGGTAGAGGTCGTTTTCTTAAAGTTGTGATGTCTATTAGGTACCAACTAACAAGTAGGATAAGATAAATCCCGCCAGGGTCTCATGCCCCTGGCCAGGTCATCTGAGTTTGGTCTAATTCAAAGACAAGCAAACTGAAAAAGTTACCCCTAAATATAGTGTGGGGTACAGTAGTCTCCTTAGTGGAAACAGGGAGGTTTGGAATTGCATATAAAAATGTGTAAGGATACCAAGCAATAATATTGATGTTTCATATTAATGCATACAAATGCTTATACTGTTTAGGATCTGGGCTTATTAGAATAAAAGATCAGCCTTATAACTCCAATTTGAAATTTATAACTGAGTAATTGATTTTAATGTATTATTTTTCTTAATATATATATTTTATTGAAGTATAGTTGACTGACAGTGTTAGTGTATTACTTCTATACTTGATCTTAGCCAAAAGTCTAAGAAGTGATAACAGATTATTTTTAAGTGAAAATCTTACAGTTCTGTTTTCTCTTGGGAAGTTAGAAAATTGAAGTGGAAACAAAGTGGAAAGTTCATTAAGTGGAAATAAACATATTAAAATATAACTTCATTTGAAATATTTGAATGTGTTTAGCTTCATAAAGGGAGCCAAACATTAAGCAAATTTCTCCCTAAAAACAATGACCGGAATAATATCTGTAAGACCAGCAAGTTTTATTCACAAACTGCACTTAAAAGCTAAAGGTAGGACCAGGTTTTTAAATGTGAAACCTTAATAAATCAGTTGCTAATTTAAAAACAACAAAGCAAACCTCAGAACAGTTGCCTCTGCAAAACCACAGTTATGGGCAGTTATGCTGCTGCTGCTGCTAAGTCGCTTCAGTCGTGTCCGACCCTGTGCAACCCCATAGACAGCAGCCCACGAGGCTCCTCTTTCCCCGGGATTCTCCAGGCAAGAACACTGGAGTGAGTTGCCATTTCCTTCTCCAATGCATGAGAGTGAAAAGTGAAAGTGAAGTCGCTTGGTCGTGCCCGACTCTTCGCAACCTCATGGACTGTAGCCTACCAGGCTCCTCTATCCATGGGATTTTCCAGGCGAGAGTACTGGAGTGGGGTGCCATTGCCTTCTCCTGCGGGCAAGAGAAACAGCTATCAGTGAGCTAGTCTTCATTGCCAAGGTCTTTAGTTCAGCTGGGTATAAGGCCACACACCTTGACCCCACAAGATACTTCCTGAGAGAGCTCGCAGTGCTCTCCATGGTCAGGATGGGGTAGGGTGGGAGTTCCTACAGCTGCCCATGGCCCATGTCCCCAGACACTACATTCAGTCTTTCCTATTCTACCACTCAGTCACCATGGTGGTCAAGAGCTTCTTTATGGAGCAGCATCTTCTCTGTGGACCAACATCTCCTGAACTACATCTGGGCAGAAAGACCCAGCTCCCCTCTGCCCTGGTACCCTCCTGTCCTGGGTTTCTTCCCCCACCTTCACTGCAGGGTTTTTACTCAAGAGAAGCTAGGGTTCTCACCACCTTTCTCTTGGAGCTACCCACATAGCTTATTCTACATCTTCTTCCCTCATTGGGAAGCTCTTGCCTTAGAAAGGCAGAAATCTAGCTTTTCATCTGGCCTCTTCCAATCCATTGTTTAATGCATTATACCCTTTTCTTCAGGTTCTGGGTAGTGACAGACTGTGTTTTCCACAATGGGCACAACGATACTTCCGCTTCACAGGCTTGTCTCCCATATTTAGGTGAGAGAAGGCTCCAAATCCCTCTAGCTTTCTCCTCTGATTTAGAAAACAGGAGCAGTAAAGGCAAAAGTGGAAATGCTGTCCAGAGGGGAGAGGAAGCAAGGACATGGCATGCTGGATATTTATCAGTTCATTCAGTCATTCATTCAACAAACCGCTGGCAGAGAGTATCAGATTGCCTCCTTGGAACAATAGTAACAGTCTTGCACTACCGTGGTGCTGGGCTCTGTTCTGAACACTGTGCACATATAACATTAAATCTGCACAACAATCCTGTGAAGTGAATGTTGTCATGAACCCATCTTACTGATGAAGACTTAGGTACAGAGTGATTTAGCAAAGTCCCACACTGAGTAAGTGATGAAGCTGGGATTCAAACCCCACTAANTCCTGGGTTTCTTCCCCCACCTTCACTGCAGGGTTTTTACTCAAGAGAAGCTAGGGTTCTCACCACCTTTCTCTTGGAGCTACCCACATAGCTTATTCTACATCTTCTTCCCTCATTGGGAAGCTCTTGCCTTAGAAAGGCAGAAATCTAGCTTTTCATCTGGCCTCTTCCAATCCATTGTTTAATGCATTATACCCTTTTCTTCAGGTTCTGGGTAGTGACAGACTGTGTTTTCCACAATGGGCACAACGATACTTTCGCTTCACAGGCTTGTCTCCCATATTTAGGTGAGAGAAGGCTCCAAATCCCTCTAGCTTTCTCCTCTGATTTAGAAAACAGGAGCAGTAAAGGCAAAAGTGGAAATGCTGTCCAGAGGGGAGAGGAAGCAAGGACATGGCATGCTGGATATTTATCAGTTCATTCAGTCATTCATTCAACAAACCGCTGGCAGAGAGTATCAGATTGCCTCCTTGGAACAATAGTAACAGTCTTGCACTACCGTGGTGCTGGGCTCTGTTCTGAACACTGTGCACATATAACATTAAATCTGCACAACAATCCTGTGAAGTGAATGTTGTCATGAACCCATCTTACTGATGAAGACTTAGGTACAGAGTGATTTAGCAAAGTCCCACACTGAGTAAGTGATGAAGCTGGGATTCAAACCCCACTAAAAACAGGGTCCTGGCAGGAGGCATCAAAGGACAAGTAGTACCCACTCACTTGCTTAGCAAGCATTTATGAAGCACCTGCTGCTGCTAAGTTCTGGGGGGATAAGAATGAACTGAAGCCAGTCCCTGCTTTCCTGAGGCTTACAGAATTGTGGGGGAAACTGATACTGAAACAGGCACTAAAATAGAGTGTGATAAGTTGTGGGGATTCCAAACCCAGCTCTTGGAGACCAGGCAAGGCTTTTCCAGGGAAGAGGGGAGGAATAAATGGAACTCCGAAGGAGGCATGCAGCTGGCTTACCAGGTTGGGTAAAGGGAGGGGAAGAAAAGCCACATCCACAGACTGACAGAGCAGCCAGCCATGGCTGGAGAGGGAAGCGAGGTGAGGAAAGTCCAGAACCCAGGTGCTCTTTAAGGCGATTAGACACTAACCCCGCTAGAAGGCCACTGAGGGGGACAGGAGGCCTGACTTTAGGTAGGGAAAGACCTAACCACAGACCTTGGGCTTCACAGAGACAAAGATTCTCTCCTGGACTGACTCGAGGCAGACTCCTCTGATCCCTCTTCTCAGCTGGGCCTCAGCCTTGGCCTGAAACACCTGAACAGACACGAGCATGCCGGGGGAAGGGATGGTTAGGAAGTTTGGGATCGGCATGTATACTCAGCTAAAATGGTATGCGTCAACACATAGACCTACTGAACAGCACAGGGAACTCTGCCCAGTGTTTGTGGCTGCCTGGATGGGAGGGCAGTTTAGGGGAGAATGGATACATGTATATATATGGCTGAGTCCTTGAAACTATCACAACATTGTTAATCAGCTAAACTTCAATCTAAAATGAACAGTTTGGAAAAAAAAAAAATTCTAACAGCTCAAGGCCACGCTCCCAGGGTGACTCTCACTGCCCTTAAAGTGCTTGCCTGAGGAAACTCAGGAATTTACTGTCTATTCCAACTACGAGCACCTGAGACTGAGCCCTGACCACGCTTTCTTAGAGCATTTACAGGAAAGGGATTGCTGTTGTGAACCTTTCCTCTGTCCCTTTGAGATACACACGTGTCTCCTACAACTCACGAGTGTCTTTCTCAAGGACCTGGAAGCCATTCCTTACAATGTGATCATCAGGAAGAACAGGGCCTCAGTCCCCCAGTCTTTGTGGGAGGACAGAATTCTAACTCTGATATAACTGTCAGCTAACAGATGCTGCTGGTCTAATGGCATCTACAGCAACCACGCATCTGTGATCTTTCACTTCCCTGATTCTACTGAACACCACCCCTCCTCCCCACCCAGTCATTCTGCCGTTAAAACACCCAGTCACCTCTGTACAAATTGAAGTTAAGTTCAGTTAACTCTGGATTCTTCTCCCTATTATGATAGTATATTACTGATTAAAATCTGCCCTTTCCACTTTAACTAGAATCCGGCTTTGGTTATCTTTTACGATAGTTCACCTCCAAATCAGATGCAAAACCAACAAACTCACTGGGCAGAATTATTTCAGCTTGTGTCCAGCCACATACAGTGTAAGTATCTGTTTGCAAAATCCCCAAGGCCTGATGCACAGAGGCTCGTGCACACTGGGCCATTCACAAAGCTCGTCTGACCTTCTGGGCCTGACGTGGCCAGTTATACCTCCATGTAGAAGAAGAAACCGCTGACTCACATAAAACAGAGCACATTTATAAACAGGAAGCTGAGTGTGTGACCACAGACATTCAGCATCTGATAGCAATTACTGGATGTGGCAAAAAAAAAAAGTTTCAATTAAAAAAAAATCTGTGCCACTAAATTAGAATTCTCTGGTTCATGGAAATACAATCCTACTATTGATCATTTATTCAAGACTTAAATATGGCAAGTTCTTATTTGGTCAGCCCAAGCTGCTAAGTCATGCAGCCTGCAAATATTGATTGAATCCCTGGGAGCATATGGTTTTCCCATTTTTCATTCTCCTTCCTTCCCAAGCAGAGCAAAAAGGCTCCTTGATGAAGTTCTCATGGTCCGTACAGAAGGAATTTGTTTTCCCTTTGACTCTGAAGCCTGCACTGCAGGCTCTGAGCACTGTCTCCATCGGGGGGTGGGGGGAAGGAGGTGCCAGAAAGGATGCACAAATACTGGCACTTAAAACCTGTTGTGCAGTGACACCCACAAAGCATTGAGTAGCTGGTGCTGAAATGTAGACGTGCTGGGAGCCACCAGAACAGAGTATGTTACAGGACTTGTTCTTTCTCTATTTCAGCAGCAGAGGAGCTGCTCATTTTCCCTCTCATTCGTGGTGGGGTTGGTTTCTAGCAAACTGACCCAAGAAGGCTGAATTCAGTGGCCAAGGAAAGAGCTAGATGATGATCCCACAAAGTCTTCCAGGAATTGGCACCATTGCCATGTTTGTCCTCAGGGCAAAGGTACCTGAGTGATATTTGGAATCTCTGCACTTCCTGTCTGGAATATCATGCTCTGGGTAATAATAGACCAGTACCTGCTACATGTGAAGTTATAGGGAGTAGCTAAGGGTTTTATGTGCACAGTGTGGTTTAATCTGCACAATACCCTTAGGAGAGAAGTACTGGCAGCCCCATTGAGTGAATCAGTAATAACAGCTCTGGGGAACCAGTGAATAGCCAGGAGTGGGGATTCAGGCTCAGGTGTGCCCGGTTTCAGAGCATAGCCATTTGTCTAACTTAATGCTAAAGTTTTAGAGCAGGATGTGTCCCTCACTTTATTCTATAATTAGAAGTACTGATCTTCAAGTATTACCTACAAAGAAAACATTTGTTTGGTTTTCAGCTTCCCACGGAGCAGAAAGCACTGCTTCTTTATTATTTACAAAGAAAATGCTCTTAGAATTTGCAAGTAGTAGTGATGTGTCTTGGTGACTTTGTGGTAAAGAATTCGTCTACAGGAGATGTGGATTCGATCCCTGGGTCAGGAAATACCCTGCAGAAGGAAATGGCACCCACTCCAGTATTCTTGCTGAGAATTCCCATGGAGAGAGGGGCCCGGAGGGCAACAGTCCCTGGAGTCACAAAGAGTTAGACATGACTTAGCGACTGAGCATGCAAAAAAAAGAAAAGAAAAGCACATCCAAGTACCTTGGACAACCTGTAAATATTGATATTTATAATAACTAACATTTATGGACAGGGAGGCGTGGCGTGCTGCGATTTATGGGGTTGCAAAGAGTCGGACATGACTGAGCGACTGAACTGAACTGAACATTTATGGAGTATTTTTTTAAAGCATTAATTTCCATTTTTATTTCATGAAATTGGAACAAGAACTTAAAGACATTTGTGAAATAATCTGAGTACAGATTTTTTCTGGAGTCTTCCAATTTTTTTCCAAATCTTTTACTATTATTTTTCCCAGGTTTAATTTAATTGTTTTTGTTTTATTTTAATTTTAATTGGAGGCTAATTACTTTACGATATTGTAGTGGTTTTTGTCATACATTGACATGAATCAGCCATGGGTGTACATNATCTTTTACTATTATTTTTCCCAGGTTTAATTTAATTGTTTTTGTTTTATTTTAATTTTAATTGGAGGCTAATTACTTTACGATATTGTAGTGGTTTTTGTCATACATTGACATGAATCAGCCATGGGTGTACATGTGTTCCCCATCCTGTACCCCTCTCCCACATCTCTCCCTATCCCATCCCTCAGGGTTATCCCAGTGCACCAGCCCTGAGCACCCTGTCTCATGCATCAAACCTGGACTGGTGATCTGCTTCACATATGATATTATACATGTTTCAGTGCTATTCTCTCAAATCATCCCGCCCTTGCCTTCTTCCACGGAGTCTAAAAGACTGTTCTATACATCTGTATCTCTTTTATTATCTGGAATATAGGGTCATAATTACCATCTTTCAAATTCTATATATATGTGTTAATATACTATATTGGTGTTTTTCTTTCTGATTACTTCACTCTGTATAATAGGCTCCAGTTTCATCCACCTCATTAGAACTGATT
>SJYV01026210.1:0-14656 GCA_006410875.1 Neotragus pygmaeus
AACTGTGGTGTTGGGGAAGACTCTTGAGAGTCCCTTGGACTGCAAGGAGGTCCAACTAGTCCATCCTTAAAGAGATCAGTCCTGGGTATTTATTAGAAGGCCTAATGCTAAAGCTGAAACTCCAATACTTTGGCGACCTCATGCAAAGAGTTGACTCGTTGGAAAAGACCCTGATGCTGAGAGGGATTAGGGGCAGGAGAAGAAGGTAATGACAGAAGATGAGATGGCTGGATGGCATCACTGATTCGATGGACATGAGTTTGAGTAAACTCCAGGAGTTGGTGATAGACAGGGAGGCCTGGTGTGCTGCGATTCATGGGGTCACAAAGAGTCGGACATGATTGAGCGACTGAACTCAACTGAGAAGCAATCAATAGCAGAATAACTGAGGCAGAATGGATAAAGGACCTGGAGGACAGAATGGTAGAAATCATTGGCACAGACAGAACATAGAAAAAATAGTGAAAATAAATGAAGACAGCCTAAGAGACCTCTGAGACAACATTAAAGGCACCACCATTTGCATTATAGGGGTCCCAGAAGGAGAAGAGAGAGAGAGAAAGGACCTGAGAAAATATTTGAAGAGATAAGACCTGAAAAATTCCCAAACATGAGATAGGAAAGAGTCAACCAAGTCCAGGAATCACAGAGAGTCCCAGGAAGGATAAACCCAAGGAGGAACACACTGAGACACATAGTAATCAAACTGACAAAAATTGAAGACAGAGATAAAATATTAAAAGCAACAAGAGAAAAACGACAAGTAACATACAAGGGAACTCCCATCAAGGTATTAGCTGATCAATGGCAACCCACTCCCGTACTCTTGCCTGGAAAATCCCATGGACGGAGGAGCCTGGTAGGTTGCAGTCCATGGGGTCGCAAAGGGTTGGACATGACTGAGCGACTTCACTTTCACTTTTCACTTTCATGCATTGGAGAAGGAAATGGCAACCCATTCCAATGTTCTTGCCTGGAGAATCCCAGGGATGGCAGAGCCTGGTGGCCTGCCATCTATGGGGTTGCACAGAGTCAGACATGACTGAAGTGACTTAGTAGCAGCAGCAACACAAATTCTATAAGCCAGATATATTTAAAATTATGAAAAGGAAGAGCCTACAACCAAGAATACTCTACCCAGCAAGACTCTTCTTCAGACTTGATGGAGAAATCAAAAGCTTTCCAGATAAGCAAAAGTTAAGAAAATTCAACACCATCAAACCAGCTTTACAACAATACTAAAGGAACTTCTATAGGCAGGAAACACAAGAAAAGGAATAAGACCTGCCAACAGAAAATAAACCCAAAACAATTAAAAAATTTTTTTAATACATGTAGATAACCACCTTAAATCACCTTTCTTTAGAAAGCAGACTGGTGATAGTTGTGGGCATCCAGACTTTGAAAACCATGATTTATCTATTGTCCTAAATTCCCTGGTGGTTCAGCTTGTAAAGAATCCACCTGTAATGTGGGAGACCTGGGTTTGATCTCTAGGTTGGGAAAATCCCCTGGAGAAGGGCATGGCTACCACTCCACTATTCTGGCCCGGAGAATTCTGTGGATTGTGTAGTCCATGGGATCGCAAAGAGTTGGACACAACTTTCACTTTCGATAGGTATGGTATAGAATGGCCAATCTTCACATATACTTGTACCAATACAGGCTTCTGTGTGTTTTTAAATCCTGTGGATTAGAGTGAAGTAATGTTCTATGCTTCTTTCCAGATTGTTCACAGAACACTAGCAGCCATGTTGGGGTCCCTTTCAGCATTAGCAGCACTGGCTGTAATTGGTGACGTAAGTTGTAACATTTTGAGTCAAAGGCTTAGCATTTGATAGAATGTCAGCTTCAAAGACAGTCCAATAATTAGGTTAGTTTGGTTAGTTTTTAATATACTATTTCACATTTCCTGTTAAAGGCATGAACTAATGAACTTTATAGCATTGATGAGCAATTAACATTTGACTTTATTACACACACCCCATCCTAGCTGAGGAAAAGCTCATGATGGTCAAATATTCATCTAGGCCATGCGCCTGAGCAACGTTAGAGCCAGCCATATGCGCTGTCAGCACTTGGAGACCAGGGGAGGCCATCCTGGCTGGAGCAGAGAGGTAGGAGACAGTGAGGTTGGGAACAGACATCAGGAAGTCCCTAGAAGTGCATGTCTGTGAGGTGATACTGTCCCCTCAGGATCTGAGCATGTAGCATCCTGCAGGGACATTGGAATGAATGTAGAGAAGCAAGAGAGGCCAAATACTCTGGAGATGGAGGCCTGGGGTTGTTTGAGGAGCAGTGCTGAACTGACCAAGGTGGCTGCACACAGAACTTGGGATTGAAAAAAAACTGTAGAATTTCAGATTTTTCTGAAAAATGTTTCTAAAGGCCAGTCAGTCAACCAAAGAGTAAAAATAACATGTAAGACTTTGTTATTTATTTATTTTTCTTTTTTATGGCTAGAATTGATATAAACAAACACTAACTCTCAGGGTAAAATGTTCCAGAATCCTAAAACTTGCACGTAAACCTCTGTTATTTTGATTAATTGTTAAGGAGTAGTGTAGTAGTAGTTATTTAATTTTGGAAATAATTAATGTGGCACATGCCTTGTGCTGCAGGAAAATCTCTGGACCACTGTGAAGTCCTTTTTCAACAACCTGACTCTCCAAGTGTCCTCACTTCCCAGTCTGGGCTCCCAGTTCCCCATGATCCTACCTTCCCTTAGGGACAGGGACAGGGCTTAAGAAGTCTGCCTTTCTCATTGACAAGTGCATAGTTTTGATGTTACGATGCTTTGGATCACGACTGTTTTTCAGTAATGATATAAGAGAATTTCAAAGGCAAGTGGATGGGGTGAATTTTGTGATTTTTAACTCTGGCCATGAGTGGATTTTCTGTAAAGTGCACATGTTTATAGCTTATCACCAGGAGGATGATGCCCAGGACTAATTGGCTAATTTGTGGTTTGATTGCAGAGACCCAGCCTGACCCATGTGGTGGAGTGGATTGATTTTGAGACTCTGGCGCTGCTGTTTGGCATGGTAATGACAGTCCTCCCAGTGGGCCTGGGCCCCAAGTTTGCTGTAACCTGGGACTTTCTTTTTTACTGCTGTCACTGCTAATTCTTAAGGACACAGTGTTGCTTGACTGTTAGGGCTTGATTGAGAAGTGTTTGCAGGTCTAGCTAATTTCTCCTGATGAGGAATGGAGTGATTGGTGCTCTGGTTGGTTAGCTGGAAAATTTTAGCCTAAAGCCTCTAACAGAGAAATAATGTTGCCATTGAGAAAATTTAGCAGTTTTTTGAGTTACTATCCTTAAAATATAAAATGATATATCTTAAATAAATGAACCATATAAATTTTTCAGTGATTGAAAAAGTACCTTTAATTATATGGATAAACGAAGAAAGGAAGAAATTGTCCCTAAGTAATAGTTTAATTTACCATATTTTCAAGTGACCACTCTACTGCATGCTATGAAGAGTGTCACCAAATCAATCTGTAGGAAGGGAATTTTAAGATACACTAGTGAGTTAGTGTGCAACATGAGTCATAAACAGATTTAATTGGAGTAAGGGGAATTTGACAAGGGTCTGGACAGCAGTGGGAATGGCTCATGTGTTCTTGAACAGACCCCACAGTGGCTGAGTGATCTGAAGGAGGGCTGTGCTCCTCTAGGCTTCAGTTTGATCCAAAGTAATTATCTCCTTTGTGGATACAGTGTGGGATTCAGGTCAGCGCTCTGAATCCAGGCTTTATAGAGAAACTAATGTTTGTATTGGGTTCTGAAAAGTATATAGGGTTTGGATATATGGAAGGAAAAAGGAAGGCCTACCAGATATCTCATAAGTTTTTGTTATTAAAAAAAGGTTAAATGATTGGTGTATTAGTTTGCTGGGATTTCCATAATAAAGTACCATAGATTGAGTGACTTTACAGCAACAGAAATGTATTTCCTCATAGTTCTGGAGGCTAACGTCCAAGATCAAGATGTCTGCAGTGTTGGTTTCTTCTGAGGCTTATAGATGATCATCCGCTCAAGTCCTCACATGATTGTCCCTCTGTCTGTGTCCTCCTCTCTTATAAGGTCAACAGTCATATTGGATTAGGGCTTAACTTTAATTTAATTATCCTCTTAATACAGTTATATTGGATTTTAACAATGAATGGCTTAATTTTTTCTCAGTTGGAATCAGTTCAACAAGGTTCTATGTAGAACTTTGGCGTGTGTGTGGTCCAGAGACAGTCTGTATAACCAGACCCCCATCTTTTTTACCCTGTTTCTTGCCAGTCATCCACCCATGGGACCACTCACCCAGTCCCTGAGTTCCAGTCTCTCTTGGGTGGTTCTGGCAGCAGACATGTGTAACAGTTTCACCACAACAATGGAAGACCACACAGGACCTACCCATTCACATTCATGTGTAGCTTCCATTGGTGTGAAGCACCATACTCTATAAAGGGCCTCACAGTGGCCATTTGGATAGGATGAACAATGATGGTCATTATAGACAAGGAAGAGATTTGTACTGTTTTGCACTGTTTTTGTGAAACATAGTTTTGGGCCCACTATTTTCTAAAGTACTTTAGTTCACATAATTCTATTGAATTATCACAACAACCTTACAAGGGAATAAGACATACAGAAGTAAGGTGAGAAAACCGAAGTACAGAGAATTAAATAAATATTTTTGCTCAAAGCTCTGTTTGACTGTTTGCAGCCCCATGGACAGCAGCATGCCAGGCTTCCCTGTCCACCACCAAATCCCAGAGTTTGCTCAAATTCATGTCGAGTTAGTGATGGCATCCAACCATCTCTTCTGTTTTTGCCCCATTTTCCTCATTCCCTCAATCTTTCCCAGCATCAAGGTCTTTTCCAATGAGTCAGTTCTTCGCATCAGGTGGCCAAAGTATTGGAGCTTTAGCTTCAGCATCAGTCCTTCCAATGAACATTCAGGGTTGATTTCCATCGGGATTGACTGATTTGATCTCCTTGCAGTCCAAGGGACTCTGAAGAGTCTTCTCCAGCACTAAAGTTAGAAAGCATCAATTCTTCAGCACTCAGCCTTCTTTATGGTCCAGTTCTCACATCTGTACATGACTACTGGAAAAACTATAGCTTTGACTATATGGACTTTTGTTGGTAAAGTAATGTCTCTGCTTTTTAATATACTGTCTAGGTTGATCATAGTTTTTCTTCCAAGGAGCAAATGTCTTTTAATTTTGTAGCTGAAGTCACTGTCCTCTGTGATTTTGAAGCCCAAGAAAAGAAAATCTGCCACTATTTCCACTTTTTCCCTATTTGCCATGACGTGATGGGACTGGATGCCATGATCTTAGTTTTTTGGATGTTGTATTTTAAGCCAGTTTTTTCACTCTGCTCTTTCACTGTCATCAAGAAGCTCTTTAGTTCTTCTTCACTTTCTGCCATTAGAGTGGTGTCATCTGCATTTTTGAGGTTAATATTTCTCCCAGCAGTCTTCATTTCAATGTAACTACTCATAAAATTTAAGCCAGTTTAAAAAAATAAATAAATAAAATTTAAGTCAGTTTAAAAGTCTTACAACTTTTAATTGTTGCTTGTGTGAACACCTAGGTGCAAAAGGCCACATTCTATCCTATTTCCTGCTCTGTTTCTAGCTTTGTGACTGTGAGCAAGTCACTTTTCCTCTCTGCCTGACAGTTTCCTGGTCTATATATAAGTCAGAGAGTAATTATAATGCAGATGTTTACTGTGAAGTTCAGATAATGTACTTTGGGCACATACTCTTGGACAAATGTAAAGGTGCAAATCCTCTCGTAAGGGGCTTGATTCAGAGAGTTAGTAAGTGGACCACGCTCAACAAAAGAGTGAGACGTTTGATGAGGTGGTAGCTTTCATATAGAGGCCAGAGCTCAGATGTATAAGTGGTCACTGATGTCATTTCAGGATGGTGCTCTGAAACATTCTCTGTCTCCTTTTTCTCTTTTCCCTATAGATGATCTTAGTAGCCATATTTTCAGAAACTGGATTTTTTGATTATTGTGCTGTAAAGGTATGTATGATTTGGCATTTAATAGTTATGTATCAGTTGATACTTTTTTCCTACCATTACATATTTATAGTGAATAAAACTATGTTTTAAAGCAAATATTTTAAAATTCTGTCCTCCTTTTCAAAATCACTGCTGCAAACCTGAGTATAATTGCTATGCTAAATTAAGTGTCTTTGAGCATCACTTTCAGATTCTCAACAAATAACCAAAGAAGAGGATCAAGGAGACTAGTATTCAAGTTGACTATTTGTGTGATGGTGTTCAAATTGGCAGGTTGAGAGCTCTGCACCAAAACTGTTTTGCACTTCAGAGTAAATATTTTAAGTCATCAGTTTCTGATTACTCTGCTTTTAAGTGAAATAATTTCAATAATTACTTTATGACATTGAACATATAAACATTCATTTTTATAACTGGGACCCTGGGGAATCCTTCACCATTTTCTGACTGGTAGAATTTGTGTTGATCCTATCATCAGAATTGGGAAGAAAAGACTAATGCAAACTAGGGCTGGGCTTGAATTTTTTTTTTTTTTTTGGAAACTGAGAAGTTCTTTTAAAAAATTAGTTATTAGTTATTTATGAAGCCCTTTCCAAACTTTGAGTGATAAAACCATGTCGTGATTTTTGCCAATTTTGTGCACTATCTTGCACCTCCCAGGTCACTATCTGGCCTCTTCTTCCCAATACCTTGGTACTAAAAGCAACCCCTAGATCCCCAAAGATCGGCAGATTCTAGAGTCAGGTGAATCCCAAAGTCACAGCCCAGGCTGTCCAACCAAAAGGAGTGTGTAAAAAGATACAGACATAACAGATTGTCACCTTATGAGAGATAGACCATCTCAAGGTACTGAAATGAGAATTGGAGGGAAGGAGTGTAGACCCGCATGGATTTAAAAGTTCAGGTTCAGTCATTACTGCCTTATCTCAGCAGGTTTAGGAGTCTGTAGGTCTAAGTTTTAATCCATCATGTAGTGTTTATTTAGACCCTTAGTTCTTAGAGTCCCTAATGAAAAGTTGCATCTGTTTTCTGGCCCCATTGGTCCTAGCTTCTTCTTTATTGCATTCCAGGCATACCAATTGTCCCGAGGAAGAGTGTGGACCATGATCTTCATGCTGTGTCTCGTTGCTGCTGTCCTTTCTGCCTTCCTGGACAATGTCACAACAGTGCTCCTCTTCACTCCCGTGACCATAAGGTATGCAAAGTGGCCTTGTCTGGACATCAGGCCAGCTGATGGCAGTGTGTGCTGGCTGCCCTCCTCTCATATAATGGGGTCTGATCTTGCCCTCCTCCCACATGATTGAGTCTGACCTGCACATCCACTGGGACTGTGGCTCTGACTGCACAGCTGTGATGGCAGTAGCAGTGGTTGCAGAAAAGCCTACAGGAATCAGGACACACAAATGTTTATGTCCTGTGGGACAGAGCATCAGGGGCCAGGAGTTCTACTCCATGGGCTCGATGGGGTTCTCAGCCAGAGAGCAGGAGGTGGGGCTGCTGTCTTGCTCTGGCAGGATCCTTATGGGATTATTGGAGGGTTGCAAGACCTGGCCTGGCAAGGCCTTGCAAGGTAACTTTGGGAAAGAGAAATTCATTTTGATTCCGTTTTGGTCCTTTTAATTCCACCCATTTCATTTGTGAGACTGATTGCTTGGGGCCTCCTGGGGCTTCAGCCTGTGATTGTACACCCCCTTCCAAGGTCATGGACCTACACTTTTATCTAGACTTTATGTCTTTTATTTTAAAGATGGTTCTTAGCATATCATGGTCTTCCCCTGCTTAGACTCAACATGTGCTGGTGCTGGCTGGTTCTAGAGAGACTGAGGGGTTACAGGTATGCCTGGTGGCTTCTGGAAAGCTAGGTAGTAAGGACATTTTTCTAAATGTCCTCACTTCACATGAGGACAACTCACTTCAGCTGCACTGATCTGGGTTGTTCCATCAAAGGAATTAAAACAAGCTAGTGTTCTGAGGATTCTACTAGATAAGAGATTCTCCTGCTTATGAGGCATGAGACTCAGCAAGTTCAATGTCACAACAAGGGGCTACTTCCAGAGCTCAGGGCTAATTCTGGGTGACGCCTTTGGTGTTTGGGAGAGTAGTGACCCTCAGAGGAGGAGTAAGTTAGAATGTGGAGTAGGAAGAGGAGCAGGAAGGGTAGAGAGGAATAGAGAGTTAACAGCATCCCGTGGATTGGTCTGCAGTGTTATGAGTTAATCTGTTGCCCAGGCTTCTGCAAGCCTGGCTGCATTGTCATAGTCCATGTGCAAGTATGAATTTGAGGGGCAAGACACTGGATTTAGACTTCATGCACAGGAGGTGCAGCACCTCCCAATACCCAGAGGTATAATTCTTCTGAGGGTAAATGGTGAATAAAGCATATGCTAAAACCAACCCTGCCCCTGGACACTTCAGTGGGCAAGAGGCAGTTCACACCTACCACACTCCAACCAGGGCAACTCTGCTGCTCACAGTGGTTTGAAACCATCTCACAATGTGCCAGATTCCAGCAAGTCACTACACACTCTGATGATGGCACCCTGATTCTCAACATACCTGTACAGCTTGCACGACTGAGGGTTGTCTCAGCCTTGCTGGGATTTGTTTACATCCTCACTCTGCTAGGAACTGGCTTTGTAATTTTATGTGAGAATCAGTTCAGTTCAGTTGCACAGTCATGTCTGATTCTTTGCTATCCGATGGACTGTAGCATGCCAGGCTTTCCTGTCCATCACCAACTCCTGGAGCTTGCTCAATCTCATGTCCATTGAGTCGGTGATGCCATCCAACCATCTTTTCCTCTGTTGTCCCCTTCTCCTCCCACCTTGAATCTAGACACCGGGATTCATGGTCTCTGGAGAAGAATTCAATCCGGGGTCAATAACAAGGCTTGATCTCTCAGAGCTTATGTGTATTTAATAAAGTTTTATTAAAGTATAAAATAGATAGAGAAAACTTTTGACATAGACATCAGAAGGGGGTAGAAAGAGTATCTGCCTGCTAGTCTATACCTATCAGTGAGTTCTTAATTAGAGAAAGGAGATGATTCAAAACTCAGAGTGGCACCAGGTCCCTCAACCACAACATACATTTTGAGATAACATTGGCACCAGGTGAATCATCCCAGGCCATAAAACAATCAACATGAATCTTGAAGAAAGGCAGGTTTCCAAGTAAATATATAGTTTCATTAACATAGATTAGGAGAACAATGTATCAGTAAAACATACAGGTTTGTTGAGCCCTTATAGGTTCTGAGTCTTAAGCAGGACCGACTTGAAGAGAGAGTCTAGGGTAAATACATAGTTCAATAACATAGCTTAAGAAAAGCATTTCCATAAGAAAAACGCATTGGTTAGCTCAAGGTTTGAGAAGTTAAGTTCAGGTGGAGCCAGGTATTGTCATGGCAACACAGAATTTTAAGATAAACCTCCTTTTAATTTTGTATAGAGAAGGGGAAAAAATCTGACACTTGTAGTTTGTTTCCTCCTGCCGCTTAAGAGAGAAATAAAAAACATATGACGCTTGCAGCCTATTTCCTTCATTTGGAGACTCCCTAGCCTTCCTGTCTGTCACCCTCTCACCAGCATCAGGGTCTTTTCCAATGAGTCAGTTCTTTGCATCAGGTGGCCAAAGTACTGGAGCTTCAACTTTAGCATCAGTCCTTCCAATGTATATTCAGGACTGATCTCCTTTAGGATTGACTGGTTTGATCTCCGTGCAGTCCAAGGGACTCTCAAGAATCTTCTCCAACACCACAGTTCAAAAGCATCAATTCTTTGGTGCCCAGCTTTCTTTATGGCCCATCCATACATAACTACTGGAAAAACCATAGCTTCGACTAGATGGACCTTTGTCAGCAAATTAATGTCTCTGCTTTTTAATATGCTGCCTAGGTTTGTCATAGCTTTTCTTCCAAGGAGAAAGAGTCTTTTAATTGCATGACTGCAGTCACCATCTGCTGTGATTTTGGAGGCCAAGAAAATAGTCTGTCACTGTTTTCCTTGTTTTCCCATCTATTTGCCATAATATGATGGGGCCAAATGCCATGATTTTAGTTTTTTGAATGCTAAGTTCTAAGCCAGTTTTCACTCTCCTCTTGCACTTTCATCAAGAGTCTCTTTAGTTCCTCTTTGCTTTCTGCCATAAGGGTGGTGTCATCTGCATATCTGATGTTATTGATATTTCTCTTGACAATCTTGATTCTGGTTTGTGCTTTATCCAACCCCGCATTTCACATGATGTACTCTGCATATAAATTAAATAAGCAGAGTGACAATACGGCCTTGACGTGCTCCTATCCCAATTTGGAAGCAGTCTGTTGTTCCATGTCCAGTTCTAACTGTTGCTTCTTGACCCGCATACAGATTTCTCAGGAGGTAGGTAAGGTGGTTTGATATTCCTATCTCTTGAAGAATTTTCCACAGTTTGTTCCGACAGTCAAAGGCTTTGGCATAGTCAATAAAGCAGAAGTAGATGTTTTTCTGGAATTCTCTTGCTTTTTCTATGATACAGCAGATGTTGACAATTTGATCTCTGGTTCCATTGCTTTTTCCTGAATCCAGCTTGAACATCTGGAAATTCTCGGTTCACATACTATTGAAGCCTAGCTTGGAAAAATTTTAGCATTACTTTACTAGTGTGTGAGTTGAGTGCAATTGTGTGGTAGTTTGAGCATTCTTTGGGATTGGAATGAAAACTGACTTTTTCTAGTGCTTTGGCCACTGCTGAGTTTTCCAAATTTGCCAGCTTATTGAGTGAAGCACTTTAACAGCATCATCTTTTAGGATTTGAACTAGCTCAGCTGGTATTCCATCACTTCCTCTAGCTTTGTTTGTAGTAATGCTTCCTAAGGCCCACTTGACCTCACACTCCAAGATGTCTGGCTCTAGGTGAGTGAGCACACTATAATTGCTATGTGGGAATAGCAATTCCATTTATTAGTATACAAATTGCATCTTTCATGATTAAAGTATTGGTGTGCTCAGATTCCCTGTTTATATTATACTGTTATATTCTTTATGACTCTCTAAGCTTAATCACATTTCTTCTGCCTCTGTCTGGATTGAGTAACATTAGTCTTTAGAGTTGGGCTTCCCTGGTAGTTTAGATGGTAAAGAATCCTCCTGCAATGCAGGAGACCTGGGTTTGATCACTGCATTAAGAAGATCCCCTGGAGGAGATACTCATTCCAGTATTCTTGCCTGGAGAATCCCCATGGACAGAGGAGCCTGATGGGCTACAGTCCATGGGCAAAGAGCTGGACATGACTGAGTGACTAAGCACAGCACAGCACACCATCTTTACAGTTAGACATCCAAATCTGGCATTGTTGATTAGCACACACTAATCCTTTTCTTATTAAAAGCAGAGCCTGGGGCTTCCTTAGTTGAAAGCTTCTGCTGTTGATTGGAGTCTGATCTTCTTTTTTGAACTCCCTTCTCCACTTCTATACAGCTCTGTAGGCCTATCCTACTCAGAAGAGCTGCTGGCTATACTCTGAGGTGGAAGATAGTAGAAAGGACCCTTGAGGCACTTCCCTGGTGGTCTGGTAGTTAAGACTCTGAGCTTCCATTGCAGGGTGTATGGAATCACTCCTTGGTAAGGAACCAAGATCCCTCATGCCACAGGGCACCCCCACCAAAGAAGGTCCTTGAGTGCAGCNTCTAGGCGTAAAAATACTGGAGTGGGTTGCCATTTCCTACTCCTGGGAATCTTCTCAACCCAGAAACTGAACCTGCATCTCTTGTGTCTCCTGCACTGGCAGGTAGATACTTTAGCACTGTGCCACCTGAGAAGCTCATGTGTATGATACATCACAACAGATATTTATAGCAACTTGAATGTGCAGAAGTATGCAGGTGGTTATTGTGTCATGTATGCTGTAAGGAAAATGGTAGGTCAGTTTGCTAATAGAGTGAGATCTATTAATGTTGAATTGTGAATTATAGGCATTTAACATTCCTAAATAATATTTCTCAATACTGCGTGGTTTTTTGTATATTCCTTAAATTTAGATTACTTTTCATTTGCTTATATAGACAAGATTTATTTAAATCTTTCATTTATTTAATAAAATGAAATGCAGAAGCTGCATTTTATAAAGAGAACCTGGCAAGCTGTAGCTGAATTTGGAGGATATAATGGGAATTTCGGGCTTGAGATATAAAGATTACTTAGGACTGTCAAATGGCAACAAGTATGTTTTCTTGGAAGGCTGTTTCTAGAGCCTAACTCGATAGTTACATCATTAACCTACTTCAGTATAATTTTCCAAGATTTGTTGGCTTCTCGAAGATTAGCATCTCCAAAGCAGTTAATGTTTATTTCTTGAAGTGTGTTCAAATAAGTGTGTTAGTCACTCAGTCCTGTCTGACTCTTTGCAACCCCATGGACTGTAGCCCACCAGGCTTCTCTGTCCATGGGATTCTCCAGGCAAGAGTACTGGAGTGGGTGGTGAGTCCCTTCCCCAGGGGATCTTCCCGAACCCTAGTCTCCTGCAATGCAGGCAGATTGGTGGGCNCCCCATGGACTGTAGCCCACCAGGCTTCTCTGTCCATGGGATTCTCCAGGCAAGAGTACTGGAGTGGGTGGTGAGTCCCTTCCCCAGGGGATCTTCCCGAACCCTAGTCTCCTGCAATGCAGGCAGATTGGTGGGCTGTGAAAATTCTAAAGGAATTCTCCTTTGATTCCCTAACCTGTGTTGTCCATGCACTGGCCCCTGGAGGGAGTGGAGGGTGCTAAGTACTCACATAAAAGTGTTTATAAAAATGTATTTGTTAGATTGTATATGTGAGCTTGGTACCTTAAAGAAGGTTGAAGTGTGCTTCATGCTAAGTCGCTTTGTTCATGTCCAGCTCTTTGTGACCTCATGGACTGTGTGTAGCCCACCAGGCTCCTTTATCCATGGGATTCTCCAGGCAAGAATACTGGGGTGGATTTCCACGCCCGCCACCAGGGGATCTTCCCAACTCAGGGATCGAACCCCTGTCTCCTGTGGCTCATGCATTGCAGGTGTATTCTTTACCACTAAGCCACCAGAAGCCCCAAAAAAGGTTGAAGGAGAAGAGGAGGGAAAACAACTGCTTTGTAGTTTTATAGTTGCAGTATAGTGAGATACATGGAATTGGGCTTCCCAGGTTTCACTAGTGATAAAGAGCCTGCCTGCTAGTGATGCCAGCTAAGAATTGCAATCTTCTGATAAAAGATTTTCTTTAGAGATTTGTTAATTATGGTATAAATTAAGAATATTAGGATTTCTGAAATGAAGATATACTTATGCCGCTAGTACATTAATTGACAATAAGGAATTTGGGGGTAAGGAAATAGAATAAGAAGAAAATAATGGAATGGATATTTTATTTATTGTACAGCATTGTTAGTGTGAGTTAGAGTTGCTTAGTGTACATTCTCTAGGAGCAGAGAATCTCCTAATTATATTAGTCTGCATAATTGCTTGAAATAATTAGGTAAGATATTTAGGCTCTTTGGTCTTTATTATACCATTTTATTAATTGGGAGGTAGTCTTACTGCCAGAACTTTTCATTTTAATATATTCTAAATGAAACTTTAAATATGATTAATATATGCCAGAGGTAAACTGAGGTGCTGTTATGCACATACATAGTTTGATTGTTTTCTTTTCAGAGTGCTGCTGCTACAGCTGCAACCTTGGCACTCCCTGCTGGTGTGACTCCTGTTCAACAGATATTAACAAATTCAGGTAAATAGAAATAACTGAACTGTTATTCATTATGGTACCATCTAGCCTTAGTTTTGTCTTCCTTGAAAGACAGAAAATTGTAATACTTCTTTTACCATTTGGCTTACGTTGTTAAAATAAGATGATTTGAGGACTATAGCTTATTAAACCATAGTCACTGCTGAGGATGCAGTAAAGAAGATGAAAATTGCACTTGAACTTTTGATCCATGAATGAAATCCTGTTTCATGAATAAAGAATGATTGTCTAGAATGCTTATTTCACTTGGTTGTTTTTCTAAATGCATTTAACCTGCAAAATAATTAAAGTTTTACTTTAATTTAAAACCTGCCAAATTAAGCTTAATTTGTTTGAACTAATTTGTGGCATTAAACTAAATCCTATAGTACCTTACTATAAAACAGCAAAATTTATTGCATTCTAATAGTATCTCTCTATAGGCTGGCAAAATTTACTTCTGATAATAATGTTTGAAGAATTTATTTACCTGAATTTTAAGTATTTTCTTTGTAATCTTAATTATGCAATTTCTTGTTATTTTGTTAATTTCTTAATTTTTGAAGAACAAACTTAGGAGCTTATCTTGCTGCATATTTTAATGAAATATAATTGCTTGCTACTTAATTCAAGATTGTGAATTATGTAAAACAATATTTTAGAGGGATTTTGCATAAACCAATCATACAGTGTTAAATGGCATTGATAATTGGTTCAGCAAACTCTTTTTCATGTTGAAACTAAGTTAATAGAATGCTTTGGTTCAAGATATTAATGCTTTATTATACTCTTGTTTCTTTCAAGCTTTAAAAGTGAACAGCCCCTGAAATGTTTGGTCTTACTTGTTCTTTCATGACTTTTCAGCAAAGATAATTTATGCTTTTAATCAATTCATAA
>SJYV01026212.1:0-10252 GCA_006410875.1 Neotragus pygmaeus
AGGAAGGCATGGATACTTTCTCCAGTATTCTGGCCTGGAGAATCCCATGGACAGAGGATCCTGGCGGGCTACAGTCCATGGGATTTCCAAGAGTCGACACGACTGAAGCGACTTAGCACATATAGTTAAGAGCAAAACTGAGACTGCAGCTGAGTCTGACCCACTCCTGTCCATACCCAGATGGGAGCTCTCCCAGTAGAGGAGTTGCCAGGCACATAGAAGGACTGACTGTCTCTTCAGAAGGCTGGCATGAGAGACTCCACACGGGATTAACTTCCAGCTGGGACTTGTGGTGGGCTGACTCCAGATCACTGGTTCCCTGATGCTGATCTACAGTGGCAACATGGGAAGCTGGTGAAGGAGGTCGATTCCAGGGCACCACATTGGGTAACAGAGCCCCAGGAGCCTCTGATGCTAGACTATAGACCACACTTGAGAAATATTTGTAGAAAGCAAGTTTTCAAAAAGGTTCTTTCATTTAGCAAATATTTATTAAGCATCTAGCATATATCTTGCTTGATTAGTCACTAAGTCATGTCCAACTCCTTTGGGACCCCATGGGTTGTAGCCTGCCAGGCTCCTTTGTTCATGGAATTTTTCAGGCAAGAATACTGGAGCCATTTTGCCCTCCAGGGGATCTTCCCGACTCAGGGATCGAACCCAGGACTATTGCATTGGCAGGTGGATTCTTTATCGCTGAGCCTCCTAGGAAGCCCCCACCTCAGTCCCATAGTGGCCACTTACTATAAAGAAAAATAGGAGAGTGATTACCATAATATCATGTGAAAAGATCAAGTATGTTTCAGATTGGGAAAACTTCATTTAAAGCTTCAGATATACAAGTTAGGTCAACTAGGAAGACAACGAAGCATGTTATGAGAGAATTATGTGAAAACTACCATCATGAAGTTATATCAGGCCCTCACTCCCTACAGGATTTTAGGGAAACGCTGGGGATGCAGAGACAACTAGAAGAGTTCTTGTTCTAGCTCAGAGGCAGGTGAAGTGGGAAGTCAGACAGGACGGTCACTAAGTGTGAGGGTGTCAGAGAGGGAGGATCTGGTTTAAGGAAGTCTTGTTGTTGAGTTGCCAAGTCATGTCTGGCTCTTTTGGGACCCTATGGACTGTACCCGCCAGGCTACTCTGTTCACAAGATTTTCTAGACAAGAATACTGGAGTGGGTTGCCATTTCCTCCACCAGGGGATCTTCCCAACCCAGGGATTGAACCTGCGTTCCTATATTGCAGGCTGATCCTTTACCACTGAGCCACCTGGGAAGCCCAAGGAAGTCTTGGGTTGGCCAAAAAGCTTGTTTGGGTTTTTCTGCAACATGGAAAAAAACCGAGCAAACTTTTTGGCCAACCCCAAAGAACTTGAACAGGGCATTGTGAAGGGGAGTAAGGGGGTGGGGACAAAGTTCCAGGCAGCTGCCACTGACTGGGCAATGGCACATTGGTGGCAATGTACATGGTGTATTTTGGAAACAAAGGTNGGCGGTGCCCGCCTGTTGGCTGTGTGTGTGTGAGGCGGTGCCTGCCTGTTGGCTGTGTGTGTGTGAGGCAGTGCCTGCCTGTTGGCTGTGTGTGTGTGAGGCAGTGCCTGCCTGTTGGCTGTGTCTGTGTGAGGCGGTGCCCGCCTGTCACTCTGTGTGCGTGTGAGGCAGTGCCTGCCTGTTGGCTGTGTGTATGTGAGGCGGTGCCCGCCTGTTGGCTTTGTGTGTGTGAGGCGGTGCCTGCCTGTTGGCTGTGTGTGTGTGAGGCGGTGCCTGCCTGTCACTCTGTGTGTGTGTGAGGCGGTGCCCGCCTGTTTCGCAGTGTGTGTGTGAGGCAGTGCCCGCTTGTTGCGCTGTGTGTGTGTGAGGCGGTGCCCGCCTGTTGGCTGTGTGAGAGGCGGTGCCCGCCTGTTGCGCTCGCCGAGGCGTGGGGCTGGGAGGAGGGTGAGGAGCTGGNTCGCAGTGTGTGTGTGAGGCAGTGCCCGCTTGTTGCGCTGTGTGTGTGTGAGGCGGTGCCCGCCTGTTGGCTGTGTGAGAGGCGGTGCCCGCCTGTTGCGCTCGCCGAGG
The DNA here is from genome assembly GCA_006410875.1 of Neotragus pygmaeus. NCBI lineage: Eukaryota > Metazoa > Chordata > Mammalia > Artiodactyla > Bovidae > Neotragus > Neotragus pygmaeus. The sequence goes on from SJYV01026212.1 coordinate 2,060, forward strand.
CGTGGGGCTGGGAGGAGGGTGAGGAGCTGGAGTGTGTCCTGCCCGCGCCTGACTGCTCTCTCTCCTCCCCAGCATCTCCTTTCCTCCTGGGCCGGGCCCTCTGGGCTGCCAGCCGTTTTACTGTCGCTATGTCCCCCGAGTTGATCCAGCAGTTTCTTCAGGCAACGGTTAGTGGTCTTCATGAGACACAGCCCCCATCAGTTCGCATCTCCGCAGTGAGAGCCATCTGGGGGTGAGTACGCCATCTCAGAGCAAGCAGCCTTGTTTAAGAGGAAGTCACTCGGGGCAGACGCCCCAAACAGCAGGAAGCCGCTCGGGGCAGACGCCCCAAACAGCAGCTGGCCAGCTCGCTGTGCTGCTCGGAGATTTCTGACGAAGATCTCCTGCAGAATGGATGTCGGCAGGACAGGGTTTCCACGAGTCCCAGATGTGTCCAGTTCTGGGACCATCTGGACAGCNCGGGGCAGACGCCCCAAACAGCAGCTGGCCAGCTCGCTGTGCTGCTCGGAGATTTCTGACGAAGATCTCCTGCAGAATGGATGTCGGCAGGACAGGGTTTCCACGAGTCCCAGATGTGTCCAGTTCTGGGACCATCTGGACAGCTCCCTCCCCAGCAGAGGGGCCAAACCTGGGCTCTGAGCGAGCCCTGACTTGCCTGGGGCTGCACAGTGGTGGAGCTGAGAGCCCAGCCCGCCTGCCTGACTGATGGTATCTGTGCTGGAAACCCAACTGGGGAAAACGTGGCCTGGGACCTGTGTGCGTTTTCCCCAGTTTTGCGTCTTCCTCGTAGCTCGTGGCTCAGGCAGCCCTTTATTTGTGCTCCTCCCCAGACCAGAGGCATTGGCGTTTGCAGGGGTGTTTTCAAGTCCAAACCTAAGAGCCTCAGTTGAGTCCTAAGAATTGCTTCAAACCCTAAAAACAGAGTCTCTCTTCCACGCACCTGCCCTACCTCCTGACCTCCTGAAGCAGATCGAGGCACTGGGCATCGCTGTGTGTCCTCAGAGGGCACTAGGGTGCAGGCTGTCAGAGGAGTCTGAGCAAGGGGCCTTCGCTCTTATCCCTCCTGCACCCGCAGTTTGGCATCTGTCCAAGTGCAGAGCCTCCTGAGGACACGCAAGCTGTTTTGAGAAGACGGGCTCGCATCCTGACTGCTGACTTGCCCACCAGCCCTGGCTGTGGTCCCATTTGACTTGGCTCTGTCATCATCACCGAACACCAAGCAGCCGGGGGGACCTCACTGACCTGTGTGTCAGGTTATAGGAACATAGACTGTCCCAGCTCTGGATCAAGGGAGTGGTCCAGGAAGTCCTGGGAGAACGCTGACTGAGAGAGCTACCCACAGATGAGGGAGACTTTGTCGAAGTCCACAGCCCAGTGGAGATGCTCCAGCTCAGCACTGGGGTGAACAGTTCAAGACTGGACACTTGTAAGGGGTTGGTCACTGATGCCTGAAGGAGCTGACTGCTACTTCTGATGCGAAGACTGCAATGAAGACATAAAGGAACCTGAAAGGCCAAGAAAACATGGCATCAGAAAAGAAACACAGCAGTTTCCCAGTGACCAACCCCAAAGGCATGGAGATCTGCATTCAACTGATAAAAGAGTTCAGAGTAGTCAATTTAAGCAGTTCAGTTAACTGCAGGAAAGCACAAAAACACAACCTCATGAAATCAGAAAAACAAATGATAGACAAAATGAGAAATTCAACCGAGAGAGAGCAATCATAAAACAATAAATGAACTCTGGAGCTGAAGGATACGGAAAATGACATGAAAAACGCCATAGAGAGCATCAGTAGCAGAATGAATCAGGTAGAAGCCTGTGAAATAGAAGATGGGGCCTTGTGAGACTATCCAGTCAGAGGATGACCGAGAACAGAGAATGAAAACAGGCGAAGAAATGTGAACCCAGTGGTACCTTTAGGAGAAATGGTAGATACATAATTGGAGTCCCAGAAGAAAAGGAAGAAACCTTTTTAAAGAAATAATGCCTGTGAACTTCCCAAGTCTGAGGGGAGATTTGTACCTCCTAGTCATAAAGCTAATACACTTCACCCCAAAATTTCAGTTCACGGTGGTCTTCAAGACAGAGTATAATAAAACTATCTAAAATCAAAGACAGAATTTTCAAAGCATCAAGAGGCAAAAACCTTTTTCTCATAGAAGGACGCTCCCGTAAGGCCAGCAACAGATTTCTCAGCAGAAACGTTGCAGGCCAAGAGACAGTGGAATAATACATTCTAGGTGCTGAATGGGAAAGCTGCCAACCAAGAATACTCTACCTAGCAAAGCTGTCCTTCGGAAGTGAAGACTAGATCAAGACTTATCAAGACAAAGCTGGAGGAGTTCTTCAGTGCTAGACCTGCCTTGCAAGATGCGTATTACTAATGTGAAAATATATAATATATTGCTACAGGTAAGTATATTATTGATTCAGAATACTCTAATACGGTGATAGGATAGTATTAACCACCTGACTAGTATAAAGGATAAAAGATCCAAGTATCATAAATAACCAGCTAAATGACCCCAGGTCTCCCGCATTATAGGCAGATGCTTTACTGTGCGAGCCACCAGGGAAGTCCTCATTATAATGAATACACAGTATAAAAGAGGTTATACTGTGAAATCAGAGACATTAATGGATGGGAGTAGAGGAGTGGAGTTTCTGCATATCTGTAAAATGCCTTATGGTGGCCACAGAGCAAAAGTCTGTGATAGACGCACAAACAATGAAGACAAAAGAAGGAAAGCGCTTCTCTGGGGAAGATCACCATTCACAGAGGAGCCCAGCCAGAGGGACAGTGGGGAGTAGGGCCCACAGGAGACCAGCAAGCAGTTAATAGAATGGCGGTTAGTAAACTGGGCTTACATATCAAAGTTACCAAATATAAATGGACTAAATTCTCCAATTAAAAGTCAAATTAGCTAAATGGATTGGAAGAAAGAACCAATTGAAGCCACAGGTCTTAAGACACACAGGCTCAAAGTAAAGGAATGGAGAAAAGATACTCCATGTTAAGTAGAATCCAGAAGAGAGTGAGAATATCTGTTCTTTTATCAGCAAGTGGACTTTAATTCAGAAGCTGTAACATGAAACAGCCCATTATACTATAAGGGGTTTGGTTCATCAGGAAGATGGAACAGTCACAGATACATGTGCATCTGCCATCAGAGCACCTAAGTATACCCAGCAGATACTAATCCAAAAGGAGAGACAGACAGCAGTACAGTAACAGCAGATTTATTGCCCCTCCCCTTTACAGGGGGCGTTTGTCCAGACAGATAGTCAGTAATGGAACACTGGACCTAAACTACACTTTCACCCAGATGGACCCAGCAGAGTACTGAGGAGTTCATCCAGCAGCAGCTGAGCATACTGCCTTCCCCAGCGTGCGTGGGGTATGCTGCAGGACAGGCCCTGCCACCAGGGTTGGTAAATCTAAGGTGAAAATCATATTGAGTGTCTTTTCCAGTCACATGTGGAGGAAACTTTTGAAATTAGTTATAGGAGGAAAGCTAGGAAAATCACAGATACATGGAAATCAAATACTTTTCTGAACAACCTGTGGGTCAAAGGGGAAAAGAGAATCTAAACATGTCTTGAAACACATGAAAATGGAAATGCAGCATGCCAAAACTTGCAGGACACAGAAAAGGGGCTGTAGCAAAGGAGGTTCATGAATGGAAACACATTAGAGCGAAAAAGGAAAGACAGCCCCACTCTCTCCCTCAGGAGCTCGAAAGAGGGCAGAGCCAGCCCAGAGGCAGCAGGAGGAGGATGAGAGCCGCGCAAGGAGTGGGGCCAGAGAGGCCTCAGAAGATCATGATGGGAGTGAGAGCTGGCGTCCTGAAAAGACAGGCAGAGCCGACAAGCTCCGGCTAGACTGGAGAGGAGAGTGAGACTCGCACAGATCCAGAGTGAAGCCGGAGACTTCACAGCTGAGACCACAGAGAGACCAAGGCTCAGACACCACTGTGAACTAGTGCGTGTCGGCAGATGGCCACCCTGGAAGGAAGGCGTGAGCTCTGAGGAGCACACAGCCTAGCAAAACCGAGCCATGGAGAGCTTGAAAATCTGAGCAGACTGCTGGGTAATGAGGAGAGTGAGTCAGTAACGAGAAACCTGCCTCGGGAGAAGCCCAGGACCAGATGGTTCCACTGGTGAGTCCTACCAAACGTTAAAAGAAAAATAAATACCAGCCCTTCTCAGACTCCTTCCAAATACTGAAGAGGAGGGAACATTTCCAAACTCATCTTTCTAGGCCATCGTTACCCTGATAACAAGGACACTGCAGGGAAAGAGGCAGCAGATCAGTGAGCCTGATGAGCGTGAGCCTCAGCACAGCGCCAGCAAGCTCAGCCCAGCAGCACAGGGAGGGGCAGCACGCCACCATCAAGCGGGGCTGACTCCTGGGATGCAGAGGGCTCCGCCTGATAAGCTAATTAATAAACGCAGTGTCCAGTTAACAGAGTGAAATATGAGAATATCTCAGTAGATGCAGAAAAAGCATTTGACAAAATTCAGTACCTTTCATGGTGAAAGCTTTCAACAAAGCATGCAGCAGGAACATGTCTCCACGCAATAAAGGCCATATATGACCCCCCTCCCGCCCAGTTAATATATTCAGCAGTGAGCGGCTGAGAGCCTTTCCTCTTAAGAGCAAGATAAGGGTGCCCACTCTTACCACTCCTTCTCAACATAGTCCTTGGATTCCTCAGCAGAGCAGTTAGAAAAGAAAGTAATAGTGAGCTATCAGAAAGAGAAACTTTAAAATAGTTACATCAAAAACAATAAAATGTCTAAGAATAAATATAAGCCACCAAGATGAAAGACCTATACACAGAAAGCTGTAAGACATCGAGGAAAGAAATTGAAGACACAAACTAATAGATATTTCATGTTCATAGATTGAAATAATGAACATTATTTAAATGTCCAAACTACCGAAAGCAGCCTACAGATTCAGTGTAGTCCTGCTCAAAATTCCAACGGCATTTTTTACATAAATAGAACAAACAATTCCAGAATTTGTATGGTATCACAATTCTTGATTTTAAACTATGTTACAAAGTGATAGTAATCAAAATAGGATGGTATTGGCATTAAAAACAGACACAAAGATCCATGGAGCAGAATAGAGAGCCCAGCTGTGACCCTGCGCTTCTGAGGTCGGTTACTCTATGACAGACGAGCCAAGAACACAACCCGGGGGGAGGACAGTCTCTGCAGTGAATGGTATTTGAGAATCTGGACCTTATCTTACACCCTGCTTGTTTAACTTACATGCAGAGTACATCATGCACAATGCCAGGCTGGGTGAATCACAGACTGGAATCAAGACTGCCAAGAGAAATATCAGTAACCTCAGATATGCAGATGACACCAGCCTAAGGGCAGAAAGTGAAGAGGAGCTAAAGAGCCTCTTGAAGGTAAAAGAGGAGAGTGAAAAAGCAGGCTTAAAACTCAACATTCAGAAAGCTTACTTAAAGTCATGGCATCCAGTCCCATTACTTCATGGCAAGTAGATGAGGGGAAAATGGAAACAGTGATTTTCTTGGGCTTCAGAATCACTGTGGATGGTGACTGCAGCCGTGAAATTGAAAGACACTTGCTCCTTGAAAGAGAACTTATGACAAAAGCAGAGACATCACTTGGCCAACAACGGTCCGTATAGTCAAAGCTGTTTCCAGTGGTCATGTGTGGATGTGAGAGTTGGACCATAAAGAAGGCTGAGCACCGAAGAATTGGTGCATTTGAACTGTGGTGTTGGAGAAGACTCTTGAGAGCCCCTTGCACTGCAAGGAGATCAAACCAGTCAATCCTAAAGGAGATCAGCCCTGAATATTCACTGGAAGGACTAATGCTAAAGCTGAAGCTCCAGTATTTTGGCCACCTGATGGGAAGAGCTGATTCGGTGGAAAAGACCCTGATGCTGGGAATGACTGAGGGCAGGAGGAGAAGGGAGCAACAGAGGATGAGATGGTTGGATGGCATCACCAACTCAATGGCATTAGTTTGAACAAACTCCGGGGATAGTGAAGGACAGGGAAGCCTGGCATGCTGCAGTCCGTGGGGTTGCAAAGAGCTGGATACGACCTAGTGACTGAACAGCAACAATCTCACACCACACACTGAAGTCAGCTCAGAATAAAGGCGTGTTCATAAGACCTGAAATCATGAGACTCCTAGAAAACCTAAAAATCTAACTCTCTGACACTGGTCTTGGCAGTGATTTCTTACATTTGACACCAAGAGCAGAGGCAACAAAAGCAGAAATAAATGAGTGGGACCACCTCAGACTAAAAAAAGCACAGCAAAGGGAGCCGTGAGCCAAAGGAAGAGCTGCCTGCTGAGCGCAAGAGAATACCTGCCCACCACTCATCTGATAGGGGTTAATACGCAAAAATGCAACAGACTCATAGAACTCAATAGCAAATAAACATTCTGGTAAAAAACACATGGCAGAGGACTGGAAGAGCTGTTTTTCCTGGAGGAGACATACAGAAAGGGTGCTCGGGCCCCAGGAAAGTGCAAATCAAAGCCACTGAGCTCCCATCAGACTTGCCAGCGTGGCGAGCATCAGAAAGGCAAGAAGAGGGCTTCCCTGGTGGCTCAGTGGGTAAGAATCCGCTTGCCAGCACAGGGGGACACGGGTTTGATCCCTGGTCCGGGAAGATTGCGTGTGCTGGGGGACAGCTCAGCTTGTGCGCCAGAACTGCTGAGCCCACGCGCCAGAAAAAAGCAAGCTAGTTAATTTTTTTTAAAAGATAACAAGATTGACGAGGGTGTGGAGAGAAAGGAACACTTTTGTACTGTTGGTGGGAGTGTAAATTGGTGCAACCACTGTGGAGAAGAGTATGGAGGGTCTTAAAAACAGTGAAAAATAGAGCTACCATTTGATCAATCCAGAGGAAATGAAAACACGATCTTGAAGCAACGCCTGCACTCACGCCCCTTGCTGTGCTTTTCACGTAGCCGGCCTGTGCAAGCTGCTTGAGGGCGTCGGTGGAGGAGTGGGTGAGAGCGATGTGTGTCCAGTGGACGAAACTCAGCTGCGCGAGGGAAACCTGCCATCTGCAGCAGCTGGATGGACCTCAAGGGCACTGTGCTGACTGAGATGAGCCGCACACTTCCCTCTGGAGGCTTCTGGAAAGTCCAGATTTGCTGTGAAGGAGAGCAGAAGGCTGGGGGGTGGAGGTGTGGGCAGGGAGAGGGTAAGGGAGCTCGCTGTCGTCCCAGGATGAGGCAGGCCTGAGGTTCTAGCATGGAACGCGACTGTCTGTGCCTGCGCTGTGTGTAACGGGGAGTGGAGACCGCACGTTCCCCCAGCAGAAGGGGAACCTGAGGGGAGGACGTGGTGATACAGTGGATGAGGGGAACTGTGCAGCCTGGACGCGCATCCAGGCGCCACGGCGCTCCTGCTCACCATGCCGCAGACGGAGCACGCAGCAGCAAAGCTGGGAAAGGCTTGCAATTTTTGCTTTTATAATCAGAAAAAATATGTGAAGAGAGCTTTTTTTTTTTAGTAACTTTCAGTTCTCTGACTACACGGGCAGGGCTTTCTTGAAAGGTGTAGCCACTGTCCCGGGAGAAGTGATGGAAGCCATGAACACGCAGAGCAAAGAAATGGCCCGGCCCACGCTTACAGAGGTGGCATCACGTGTGTTACAGAGCTGGCATCCTGTCCGCAGGAGCGGCCCCGGGGGCGAGCTCCTGGGAGGAAAGGGTCCTCGCGGTGCCTGTCCTCAGCCAGGCTTCACGTGTGGCCTTTGCCCTCTTCCGTTCTGCAGCCGGTCTCAGCCCGGGCTGTCCTCAGCGCATCCCTGAGCCTGCCCCGCCTCCTGTCACCAGCAGCCCCTCCTGGCCATCCCACTGCCCAGCTTTCCTCTCTGCTCACCCAGCGCTAGCATCTGATCAGGCACAAGGTGTCTGCCGCTGCACGCTGCCTCGAGGTGCTCCCGCACAGGATGCTGGTGACAGGTCCTCACGCCTGGGCACCGTCCCTTGAGTCACATGGCTGCTCTGGGTTCACGTGTGTGCTCCTGTCTGCACCAGGACAGGCGTGAGTGCCTGGAGACTACAGCAGCCACTGCCAAGCCTCCTGACGGCCACCTGCAGGCCTCCCCTGCCTGCAGTGCCTGTCGCCACCCAGGTGCAGACGCTGCACCCAAGGCGGAGCTCTGTCCTCCC
>SJYV01026215.1:0-12899 GCA_006410875.1 Neotragus pygmaeus
AAAAAAAAAAAAGAAAGCCAACAGAATAACTAGCAGATTTTTTTTTAACTGTGTGCCTATGGTCCCTTCTCCTTTACCCTCTGAAAAAAATCAACCCAGCCCCCAAAATGATCATTTTTCTTGGCCTAATTTCCCTATTTTTGTGATTTATAATTGGAAACAGACTGCTTTTTCCTGGCTTCAGGGAACAGGATCTTCAGGGTTATAAGAGTTGCCAACTACAGAATCTCAACCTTAGCAAAATTTCTTTTGCAAATCTCTTACCTATGTAACTACTAGAAATATATATTAATCCCCCCCCAAAAATTTAAATGCCTTATATTTTGCAAAAGTGAATTTTCCCTTGACAAATTAGACACCGCCCCCCCATCTCCTAGCCCCCCTATTCAATGAAGCTAAGTGGAATCCTGCTTTGTGTTCAGTTATTTCCTATCTGAACATCATCAAAGCCTTATCTAACAAGGTATCTATATAGGATACTTTCTAGAAGCATTTTTTTTTTTTAATTTGGTAGAACTGCTTCTACGGGAAATCTCCCTGTTTGCCCACACACTGAATAAAATTAAAACCTTCAATATTTTAGAAAGCAGCCATTCTAGAAATGAAATAAAGAGGCCACAAACTGAAAAAAGCATATGTACCTCCCCAAAATATGAAATGTATCAAGTGGGTCATCGTTCTCCTGGCTCTGTCAAAAACATGATGCATCCAATGGCTGCACAGCTTTGTAATGGATGAGTATGATGGGTTCAAAACAAAAAAACCAGCTGCTATGTATTTTTTCATGATTCAGAGGGCACATTATTAATATACGGCAAGTAGCTGTGTTGTTGTTGTTTAGTCATTAAGTCGTTTCTGACTTTTTGTGACGCCATGGACTATAGCTTGCCAGGCTCCTCTGTCTGTGGGATTCACTAGGTAAGAATATTGGAGTGGGTTGCCATTTCCTTCTCCAGGGGATCTCTCTGACCCAGGGATCAAACCTATATCTCCTGCACTGACTCTTTACCACTGAGCCATCCAGGAAGCCCTAACTATCTCTATAAAGACACAAAAATAAGAAACTAAGAGGAATGTCTGCTCAGAAAGGATTTGACAAATAGAGACCAACAATAGTAAACATACCCATTTGGAAGATCAGAAACTTCTCCCACACATATAGGGAAGACCTTACATGCAGTGATGCAAAATGTATGTAATGAGTCAATGGTGCTTTCCCTCAAAGTTGAATTTCATTTGCCAGCCAATTGCATAAAATGTAAAATAGTAAAATGAAACAGTTATTCTTTATGGACACTCAGAAGGAGAGTTTTGTGTTTGAGTATGTTTTGTTTTAAAGAAAAATACCAGAAAAGAGATAATTCAAAACAACACAGGGGAGTATCACACAAAAGTATTTAGGGTACCACATGAACACAAGGTTTTGAGATTGGAATCTAAATATTTCACCTCAAATAACCTTCCAAGTATTAAAAAAAAAAAAAGCAACATTCTATTCCAGCAATCATCATGCAGTTAATTATAAAATGAAATTTGCAAATAGCCACCAGTGTATTTTTGCATCCAATGAACAATTTCATATGTCAAAACACATAAATCACTAAAAATGTTAACGGAACTATACTCCCAAAAGGGAATCTTTTCACACACCAAATGGAATTAAGTATTCATCAAGTTTCCATTAATAAAATAGTATAATCAGAATTAAAAAAAAGAAACCCTAAGTTCTGCTAGGCCCTCCACCTGGTCCACTTGGTGTTCTTACCCATCACTGGTGCTTAGTCATCATACCTGTAAACTCCAGACCTTTTCCCAGGGCAATCTGATCACAGGAGAGCTCAAGGACTAGTATCTGTAAAGACTGTTTTCTACAGATCATTTTTTTTCAGGGACTAATCAACATAAATGTGTTTTTACAAATGGTCCATCGGCAAATTCAAACAAAAAGCTGACCTTCAGCCTGTACCAGGGAAATGAATTATGAGCTTGGAAGCACAAACAAGCAGGTGTTTCTTCCTTCTTTTGCAAAAAGTACCCAACCCTGAAGTCCCCTTTCTCCCAGAGCCTGGTGTCCAAGAATTAAGGGAAAGTATATGCCTCTGGATCACCATCCTTTTTCTTAAAGTGAAAACAGAGCTGACACTTCAGACTAGATTCTAAATTATTACTGTGGCAACAATTTAAAATTAAATCCTAAAAATGAACTTTGTCAGGCTAAAGGAATCACCAGCACTAGCAACAGACTTAACTCTTTTTTTTCTATAATTATCTTAAGCAGGAACTATCAAGATAGCCTAAGTGTGTGCTTCTGAAGACCATGTTTCAGACCTTGGGGGATAATCTCAATTTTAAATATGGTCTCCATCCCTTATACCTTTAGTTGTCAGCCTACTAAGTCTTGTTGTTTGACCTAGAAAACTGAAGAATAAAACATGCAGAAGAAGGTCCAAATNGGTGTGCTTCTGGAGACCATGTTTCAGACCTTGGGGGATAATCTCAATTTTAAATATGGTCTCCATCCCTTAAACCTTTAGTTGTCAGCCTACTAAGTCTTGTTGTCTGACCTAGAAAACTGAAGAATAAAACATGCAGAAGAAGGTCCAAATGAGAGGGGCCCCATGCAGAAAATTTAAGAATGTTGCTTCAAACATTAAATACTGCACGTCTTGGTAGAGAAATAAAAACAATTTCCTCCTAAAAGAAGGCAAGAGGCTTGGAAATCTGTGCTAAATCTTAAAATTTTGCAAACAGAGAAAATAAATCTCAATGTCAGTTAACAAACAAATGTGCTATTTCAAAAGAAATAAAAAAAGAAATCTAGAAATGGACAGAGCCCAGGAAATGGACCCAAATCCTTTTTTGTAAGGCACTTCCAAGCTGTGATTTATTTCAGCTTGACTAGAAACCGAACAAATCAGCAATAGCTTGTGCTTTATGAAATGCTACAAAAAGACAATGCTATCATTCCAAGTGTTACTCTGAAGATGTGGAAGCCTCAAATGCCCTAGATTCACTCTTTTATATTCCAAACTATCCATGTTCCTAAAAGCAATACAAGATTGCTCTTAAGTTAAAGATCCCCAAACCACTATCTAACTTGAATCATGCAAAGTTCAAAAAGTAGTTAACATTTTAATTTTCAAAATTTCAAAAGAAGTTTAAAAATATAAGCAAAACGCTCCAGTGGAGAGACTGAAACACAGATAAAATCATTTATAAAATAACTGTTGAATTAAAAGAAAAAAAAAGGAGAAAAGCCAGAGTGTCCTCATTAACTAATGAACCTGACAATTATAATTAGTTTTCGTCCAACAGCAATGAGGGAAGAAAAAAATACATTTTCAAAATGGATTATCAAGAACAGGGGTAATTTAAAATGACCACAGATCAAATTCATCCAGGAGAAATAGTACAGCAATGTTGATACTTACCAGTGATCCTCTAAATGTTAATGGTTCTACCTGTTACGCTTAAAATGTAAAGTCAGAAATTTCCACAAATTTATGATCCTGGGAAGTTGGTCAACAGTTAGGTATTGAAGAGTCTGCAGAGATCACCTTCTTAGTACTCAAAGGACATTTGAGTTCTCTGTGTGCTTAGGCCCAGAGCAGGCCCTCAGAAAAGCAAGAATCACTTGACTTTTACAAGATACAATCAAGTTTGCATGCAAAAAGAAAGATTAATTCCTTTGAGTCTTAAAAAGAATGGGATAATACTTCTCTTTAAGCAAACCAATTTTGTCAATAATGGTGGTTTTTAAAAAAAAAGGCTTTCCTAAACCCTAGGAAGCCTTAAGGCATCCTGCTATAGGTGGACTGGCTAACTCCAACACCAGGAACCTTAAGCCTATTAGGGAGTTGGGAGTTGCTACAAGTTTGCTGAATAAGTAAACTAAAAGACCATGGAAAACTAGACTAAATAAAATGCTACTCTGAAGTGTAACTGCAGTACTGAGATTTAGAAAGAAAGAACTAAGTTTGAAAGTTACTTTAAAGTAAAATTCACTTGACCCTAACTTGGTAGATGAAATAAAGTACCTGATACTCAAGAAGCAAGAAAGGAAACTAACCTACAAAATTGCAGAGACGAAAAACTTTTTTTTAAGTTAGTTTAACTGCTTTTCCAAGCATGTTAATTCCTAAATATTGCTTATATATTTATCTATAGACACACTGCATCTATACTAAACAAACATGTTATTTCTGAACTATTGTCATACTAAAATATAAGCCTCTGAAGAATGTACTGGAACAGAAACTCAACATAACAATTCCTTATTGTCTTGCACTCAAATGTTAATGAAAAATGATAATGACAGGATTGTGAGAACACCAGCCTTCCTGAGAACAAATTCACTATATCCACTCTAGTACAAAAGACAAATGAGCTTCATTACAAAAGAATTCACAGTGCATCTCTCTGGACTCCCAGTTCTCCTAGATAGTTTGAAATATTATTCAAAGTACACAAAATCATTTTACATACGCCTCTTAATGAAAACATATGGAAATAAACTGTGTGTGTATTTAATATCTGTCCATACACCACAGAGTTCTAGACATATATCCAATATATAGTCCCTGTCCTCAAAGTTATTCTTACACTCATCAGTTGAAATTAAACCCAGTTCTCCACAGTCAAGTCAGAAAGCAAACTGGTTATTTTGCTAGATAAAGCCACAACATTTTCCATTCCTGAAATGTATGCTGAATACTCGATAAAAACTGGCTTAGGTGCCCAACAGACATCAATACATAGTGTGCAATGCTCCCCCTATTGGCTAATATTCAAAATAACAATGAATTCCCCAGGGGTTGCCTTTGAAGTGCTGGGGTTCAAAAGTAAGCTGGTGATTTTTATGTTTAAAAACATGAGCTGGGTCAACAGTTGTTAAGCAAAGGTGCCATGTAATGGTCAGATTCCATCAAAACAGGAAAAATTAAAGTTGACAAATGACAAAGACAAACTGAAGGGCTGAAAACATGCTGAAGCCTTGAAACACTAAACAATGCAGAACTGAAGCCAAAAGCAGAGAACATCAAGAAACAGAGCAACATCCTTTAACTGACAAAATGGCATGAAATCAATTTCATTTTAATAGCCCTTAAGGGGGTAAGAATTATTTCCCTACCTCCTGTGCCAACCCCAAGCTGTTCCCTAAGGAAGCCAAGTAACACTGACCAACAATGTCTGGAGAATTAATATGAGAAATGAAGTTAAAAGATTTAAATCAATTAATATAAATCAGAGTTCTATTTATAATTACTTGGAGCCAGTTTCAGAGAAGCTGAAATTTGGCACCCCCATGGGTAGATCATCTAAATTAATCACGGATACCTGATTTGTGTTTCAAGAGTTGTGTGTTCAACTCAGTGGGAAGTTGAAGGATGGGAAAAGCTGCCCAGACTCACCGCACACAAATCTGACTGCACTTGCTGCTCTCTGCTGAGTGGCTAAGCTAGCTCTGGAGTCAGACAGAACTAACAGTTGTGTAATAGCCTGGGCAAGTAACTAACTTCTAGTGTCTTATCTGCAAATTAGGGCTATTAATAGTGTTTTTTCCAAAGAGTTGGTGTAACGATTAAGTGTCCAAAGGGATTTAGGAGAGTGTCTGGCACAGAGTTTGGGCCCAATAAACGTTAGCTTTTATTATTTCCGGAAAGAAAGTAGCTAATTCACACTGAAGTACCTGTTTGCAACCTAAAGTACTATTCCAGGAAAATTAAAAGGTCTTGACATGTGCTTTGCTACTTGTGGGAGACTTATCTCCTCCCAAACCGATCGCTTATTTCTCTTGGAAGGGATGCAGAGTTCAGAAAAAGTCTGGTTCCCCATCTCAGGTTTGTCATTCCTACCATCCCTTACCCTCCACGGTCCCGTCCAGTCTCCACTGGGCTCAGGACAAGCACAGCTAATAGCGGTGCACAGGCACTGTTCTAGTACTTTACATATTTTAAATCACTCAATTCTCACAGTAACATCGAGGCCAATACTATTATTATTCCCATTTCACAGCTAAGGAAATGGAGTGATTTTCTTCTCTCAGCTCTTTTTTGTAGACACTAAATCCATTAAGTTCTACTCGGTCAAGGTGGGAGCCAGTATTGGTGGCTCAGATGGTAAAGAAACTGCCTGCCAAGCAGGAAATCCAGGTTCGGGAAGATCCCCTGGAGAAGGGAATAGCAACCCACTCCAGTATGCTTGCCTGGAGAATCTCATGGACAGAGGAGCCTGGAAAGCTAGCCACAGTCCATTACAGTCCATGGGGTCGCAGAGTCGGTCATGAATGAGCAACACACACACACACACACACACACACACACACTGTCAAGGTAATTCACGTTTGACAAGCTCGTTCCCTACACGAAATGATTCTGGAAAGTGAAGCAAATGCCCTAATAAGAACAAGACTGCAAGGAGATTCTCCTAGCAACAGTCCAAGAGTTTCCAGATTATTCTAACCAAATGAACATGCTAAGGGAAGCCTTCAAAATAAACCGGGAAAGGTGGCTAGCAAGTTAAAGCGGGAGGGAGGATTCTCTGCGGGACTCAGGGCTGCAGCGCTCGGCGCCGCCCGCAGTGCACCCTGAGGGCGCGGCCCGCGAGGAGTGAAGCTCCTGTTGGTGCGCGCCGGGGCCGCAGCCTCTGCAATGGCAATTGAGTATGAACCCACAGCAAATCTTTCCCACCGACGGTGTCACGCGCCCAGTGGGAAGTGACCAGCGCGCCCCGCGGAGGTCAGAAGAAACCGCGGAAAGGAAGAGTGAGGGCAGGCGCGGAGCAGATGTCCTCCCCAGCACACCGCATCGCCTGGAGCGCTGCCCACCCGGGACGGCCGCTCCCCTGTGCACCTCACAGCGTAAACACCAACCGACCAACGCCGCCCCCAAGAAGCCCAGGGGTCCGGGCGGCCGGAGCGATCCCACCCGGGAAACAGGCGCGGAACCCAGCTCAACGCCAACAGCCCCCGCGCAGCCTGGAGAGCCCTCGGCCGGCACGGGTGCTGGGCTAGCCTGGCGGCCAAGGGTGTCCCGGCGCGGGCTGCAGCGCCGCTAGGCTGAGCCCGCACGTACCTCGGAGGCAGTGTGTCAAACGGAGATCCACCCGCCACAAGTTGCAGGAAAGCAGAGCAAAGTTTCCCCGCCCAGCGCCCGGCGGCCGCGAGCTCCGGCAGCTGCTGCGCCGCGGCGCAACTACGCCATCCCGACCCGCCGGGGACTTTCTCCTCCTGCAGGGAGCTCAGGGAATCGCGCAGGGAAAGTGGCCGGGCACGAGAGCCGCCGACTTCCCTCCCTCACTCACTAGGAAGAGGAAAGCGCCACTCGGCGTCCCCGAAACCCTCGATTACCCCCATCGGGCCGACCCAGCGCACTCGCTCCCCCTCACACACGCGGGCGGGGATGGGCAGGACGCCACAGCAATCAGCGCGCGGGGGGAAGGGCGCTCCTCCTCCGCGGTCCCCACCGGAGCTCCGGGCCGCCGAGAAACTCCTCCTCCCGCCGCCCGCCTCCCCCCTCTCCTCCCCCTTTTCCTCTCGCGCTGATGGATGAACCCCGAGCGCGGCCGGAGCCTGAGTTTCCCTTCGGACCGAGGAGGGAGGGAGAGGAAAGGAGTACCGGGAACGGCTGGGGTGCTGTGCGCCCAGGTTGGGGCGATCGGCTGTGGGGCAAGGGATCCCAGTCCTCGGAGAAGAGCCACGTTGGGGCAGGGGGGCAGGGGGCAGAGGTGGAACGTGGACGCGAGCTGCAGGGATTCCCGTCCTCCAACTAGGTGTTTCCAACTTTTCAGAGCTCTCTGGAAGAGTTGGGTTATTTGGTTCCCTGCGTCTTGATATAAAAATTCTAAAACCTCCGGTAAACCTCTCGCATACACCCCAGCAAAGGCCCCCACGCGCACGTTCATTCTGTCCCTGCTTGTATTTCTCACCTGCAGTCCTGCTTGCTATATATCAAGATGCGTTCTAATGGTGGGTCTTGTCTTCTCCTAACAGCTGAGAGTGCATAACGCAGCCGTTACCCCCTGCTCACTAGATGAATTAATACAAATCAAGGAGCTTGGTCAGCATTACTGGCATTATCCCTAGATTGGCGCGATGTAAGTGAAGGTGTTGACACTATGCAACTTCCTGCATGCAAGTCCGGTTGAACTGACTGCTGCAAGGGTTGATGAACGCTGTCATGAGAATACCACTTTGATACTCCTTTTTTACACCTGGTTTTTCTGTTAAAAAATATTCTTAAACCAAAGGACACTGTTTTACCAAGAGGCTGGTGAAATGACTCTAGGCTGACAGGTTTCAGAGACCAGACGTCCTGTCTTGACTCTGCGCTTTGACTAGATGTGGAACCTTGGACTAGGGGCTTAAACTCTGCACGTGTGTTTTCTCCTCTGTTAAATGAGGAGCTTGGCCTAGGAGACCTCTTCAAATCCTGAAAGGTTATGGTCCTAGGCTTTTAATCGCTAGAGAGCAGAATGGGAAAGTTTCTTATATTATTACTTCTGCAATATTATTATTTGGAAAGTTACTGGGTTTTCCTACTTTGGGAGAAGAGAAAGTGTTTCTCTTTTTTCTCTTGTACCTATACATAGAGAACTCACTCAATTGGAGATATTTCACAAAACCCAAATCGTTATTGAATCACCTGGATTACTGCAAAAATCTCTAAAATGAACAATTCATTCCTTACCAATATTTATTGAACATCTATTGTGTGAGAGGCTTGAGTGAGGCCTTGGAGAAACATATAGGGCTAATGCCCTGTAGGAGCCAACAGTCTAGGTAGAGTTGTAGATTCCAGGACTTAGACTTCTCATAGACTCAAATTATAAAGTATTCATGCCTCAAACTGTCAAGTTTTAGTTTCAAGAGCAGACATGAACACTTAAACTGGGTTTGAATATTTAACCCTACATTTAACCATATCAATCATGTTAATTAAAGCTTTTTAATTTCTAAATAAAATGACATAGAAGTAGAGAGAGAAAAACCAAGTCCTAGATAACAGTCTTGTCTTTAGAGAGTGATAAAGTAACTGTTCACAATAATCAGATTCTCAATAGTGTAACCAATTATGTGTAACTCAAAACTGGACAATTATTCTGTGCCAGGCGGAGTTCTAAACATTCTATATACATAAACACATTTACTTCTCAAGCCCTATAAAGCTGTATACAAACTGAGGCCTATGTGCAAACCTACCTCAAGGCCTTAGAATTTCTAAGATAGTACATATAATAAGTGAGAGAGTCAGAATTCAAATCCACATCCATCTAGCTCAAGCCCAAGTCCTCGACCACCAGGACATTGTTGTTGCTATTCAGTCACTAATTCACGTCCAACTATTTGTGACCCCGTGGACTGCAGTACACCAGGCTTACCTGTCCTTCACTATCTCTCAGAGTTTGCTCAGATTCATGTCCAGTGAGTTGGTGATGCTATCTAAAGATCTCATCCTCTGTTTCCTCTTCTTTTGCCTTCAATCTTTCCCAGCCTCAGCATCTTTTCCAATGAGTTGATTCTTTGCATCAAGTGACCAAAGTGTTGTAACTTCAGCATTAGTCCTTCCAATGAATATTCAGGGTCAATTTCCTTCAGGATTGACTGGTTTGATCTCCTTGGATGTACTATCTGGCATCAGAAACTTTACATTATTGGCAAAATGAAAGGTTTGAGGAGTTTAGTCCGTTGGGATTTTTTTTTCCTCAAAACATCTTTAAAATGTAGGGCTATTTAATTTGTTTCTCTAGATGATATGGAAAAATCCAAGAAATTATATCAGTATTTGCAAAACTAACAATGTCTACATAGGTGTTTTCTCTCAATCTTTATGCTAATAATGTGATATTATTTGCAGAAATGCAGACACCTGAAGCATAGAGCAAAGGTTTTAAACAAAATTCTGATTCCTCAGCAAAAGGGTTCTCCGGAAAAGGAGTTCCCTTACATTTTAGTAATACAATGTTCACTGATTTCCAGAGGGAATAAATCCTCTCCTTTGATTGGTCTCTTACAAATTAGGACTTTGTTCAAGTTACAGGATTCATTCCCATAAGATAAAAACTTCCTTTGTTTCACGGTGGTGTCTTAGTCATTTGTTTCAAATTTTTTCAAAAAGAATTGCAAGCAGAGGGGTGAGATAAAGAGGTGCACTCTATTACTTGCAAAAATAAGGTTTGACAGCAGAGCGTCGAAATTTACAGAGACTGTGTTTCTTGCAAGGAACCACCCTTCCTATAGGTGTGGACCCACTTCTTTACAACCGTGGCATGTCGCCAGATTCTGTTGATCAGCAGACAACTGAACAAATTCAAAATAACCCGCTTGTTTTCCTTATAGAAGTCAACACCTCAAAATGCTAAAAGACTGTATCATTAGAAAATCATTCGGTTGTTTTTCTTTTCTAAATCCTCCCTTAGTACTTAGCATATGCTTTGCGCTTTACAAATTGTAGCTCATTCAGTCCTTATGACACTGTGTCATCCTCATTACAGATTAGAAAATGAGGCAGAGAGTGAAGAAACTTGCACAAAGTCACAGAACCAGCAAGTGTGACTTGGCTGGTTGACCCACAGTGTGTTCTGAACCTCCACTTTATGCTGCTACAGGTGAAAATAGAACCCCATCCACCCAAAGCAGAGTCATGTTCTTAAAGCTCAATTCTTTAAAAGTTTCCCCCCAAAAATAAATAAATAAAAGTTTCAAAAGATAAAGTTTGTTGAGAAATATTACCCTCCACCACCACATAAAAATTGATTCCTTTCACCCAGGAAAGAGAGGAGAAGAGACACTAACTTTAAAGTTTGTCTGAAACAGCCAAGATCTTAGAAGCAATTGCATAACTCCTCTTAAGAATGTGTGACAGAACATGAACCAACTGTTCCAAAATTGTTGTGACAGGAGACTGGTCTACAAACTACAGCCTGTGCTCCTATTTTCGCTCAGCTGACCTGTTGTTACAGCCAGATTTACTACCTTATTTCTAAAGTTTGCCCATAAAGATTCCAATTCATACCTGTAGGTGTTTTATATATTACCATAACCTAAAAGCCATAATCTAAAGCCACATTTTCTATATCTATATCCAAGATTAGAATATGATTTTCACTGATAAAATTTGCAGCTGGCAAATTTCAAATTAATGAGGAAAAAAGTACTCTCAGATGAGCCTGTTTGGAGAGCAGAGCTCAAAACAGACACCTGACTCAGGCCTGGCGGGTTCCTCAGAGAATTTGGAAATAAAAATCCAAAGCAAATTCCCTTCCAGTAAGCCTGAGTTCCTGCAAACTTGCCATTTCCTGTGCCTGTGCAGAGCCTCCAATGGCAGTTTCCACAATGCACCTTCAATTTCCCCCTCAGCGGGTCTTCTGAAAAAGCAGGAAACCTCACACCATTTCAAAGGAACAGCAAACCCCACTGAGATCCCTGTGGTCTTAGCTCCCTAGGGAATGGGGCTGAGCCTCTGCTCTCCCTGCCTCAGGTGCAGGGACTCCAGAGGGAAGGCTTCTCCCTGGCCCCCACCTCCATAGGTGCCCTGCAGAGAACTTCTGTTTTGGCCTAGAGAAGAGAAAAAAATCACAAACATCTTATTTTGTGACAGGGGGACCAAAAAAAGGCCAAGAGCCCCCTGCACATGTATTAATATCTGTGAACATTACAGATCTTATTACTTTCATTTAATGAATATGAGAAATGCTAAAACACCACTTGTAAAAATACCAAAATTTAATATTGCCATTGCTATTGATCCTCTGTTATTGTTGTTATTATTACCCTTTATGAGCACTCACTCTGTGTAAGCCCTTGTTACAAGTTTAGCTTTATAAAATTTATTTCCTACCATATTTTGAAAATGAATAACTCCATGTATTTGTTAAAACTACCTGTTATAACATTTCTTTAGGATACTCTCACAATGTTTTGTTTTGTTTTTCTTTTTCATGCAATCTAAGGAGGAGAGTTTCTCAACTGGGTCCTGTAGACATAGTCTTTACAATTTAGTAATAAGTTGAGTAATAAATTTGCTTTCATTTTGCATTTTTGTTTTAATGATAATCTTAAAAAGCTGTGTTTATCCTCTTTTGGGGGAAGGGGGACAGGGATAATTAAAAAACAATAGACTTTTCCATAATAAAAGATTCTTGTTCCTCAGGTCAATGTTTTTTGGAAATTCCTTTCCAGAGGTGCCAAAGAATTTTTTTAAGGGTCCTTAACTTCTTAACATTTGAAAAATTTGCTACAGAATTTTAAATTAAATTTTCCTTTACTATTTCCCCAGTTTACCCATAAAATTTCTGGAAGATGTTATCCTCTCTCGTGAAAAACCAGCCAATATTCATTGACATTTGCTAAGCCATATAAAGGGTCGAAAGATACATATAGAAGTGATACAAAATACAATAAAAAGATAACTAAGGAATAGGAAAGTATTATATGTGAAGTATCAAATGTGACTTTATGTGCTAAAGAACTGAGATGATCCTTGTCTGGGTTGATCTGAGAATATGAGAAGGGAGCCAAGGATGCAGCAGATGCAGAGGAGGGAAGGAACATTCTGAACAATGGCAAAGGGATGCTAAGGCTATAAAGCAGGAACACCTATGAGACTTGTCCCAAGAAAGAAGCTAAAGTAAGAACAGCCTATTCACCTCCCCTAAAGAGACTAAGAGGACCTCTCATAGTCTGAAAATCCCGTTTCCTTCAGTTTCAATAAGAAATCCAAGCCTTCTTAGTCATTGCTTATCACCTGGATTCTTACCACCACATGGCTTTGAACATTTCCTAACTTATTCTCTCTTTCTCATTTTCTCAACCTTCCAAATCTTTCCAGTTTGCATCTGGAACTTATGACAAATTACCAGCAAAATCCCTTGTATATTCACCTCTGGAAAATTCAGTCGCC
>SJYV01026216.1:0-16336 GCA_006410875.1 Neotragus pygmaeus
AATGGCAACCCACTCCAGTATTCTTGCCTGGAGAATCCCATGGACAGAGGAGCCTGGAAGGCTACAGTCTATGGAGTCGAAAGAGTGGGACGCCACTCAGCTAATAAACCACCACCAACACTGTGATATTCATAAATACTTTTCTTTTTTAATGTTTTTCTCCCATATTTTTATTTACTTCATTATTGATCTTTTCATTTCTTTGCTTTTTTACTTTATATTGGAGTATAGTTGATTAACAATGTTATATTAGTTTCAACTATACAGCAAAGTAATTCCATTATAGATAAGAGAAAGAGAAAGAAAGAGAAGTCGCTCAGTCATGTCCGACTCATTGTGACCCTATGGACTATAGCCTGCCAGGCTCCTCCATCCATGGGATTTTCCAGGCGAGAATGATAGATATACATGTATCTATTCCATTTCAAATTCTTTTCCCATTTAGGTTATTACAGAGTATATAGCGCAGGGTCCTTGTTGGGTATCTATTTTATAATAAATCCAGTGGTGTGTATATGTCAACCTCAAACTCCCAATTCATCTCTCCCTCTAGGCTTAGTCTTGATATAAAGTTGTCCTGAGTAGTATGTTTTTTAAAAAGCTCATTTTCTGCCATTATTAGTGAAAAACATTTATGCGAGATCTGAAGACAGTGCAGTGATCCTGCCAGCTGCCTGAAGAAAGGAAACTCTTATTGCTCCTCCGGTCTGGTTGTTTCTCTCGGTCTTCGAGATCAGAGAATACCAGCAGTGTCGAAGATAAACCTTGCGTTCTACTGTTTAAGCAATGTGTGTTGAGCACAAATTAGGAACAAAACATATTTTCGGGGCTTCAAACATAACAGTGATGTACACAGTAAACCTCCCTGTTCTTGGGACTCAGCAGTCGACAGGGAAAAGTGAAAGTACCAGTCACTCGGCAGTGTCCAGCTCTTTGTGACATCATGGGCTGTAGCCCACTGGGCTCCTCTGTTCATGCAAGTCTCCAGGCAAGAATCCTGTAGTGGATTTCCGTTCCCTTCTCCAGGGGACCTTCCTGACCCAGGGATCGGACCCAGGTCTTCTGCATTGCAGGCGGATTCTTTATCAGCTGAGCCACCAGGGAAGCCCCTCCTGGGAGGAGATAATAATAAACAAGGATATTTCAGAGTGTGATAAGTACCGTGAAGAGGAGAAAATAAGGCAAAGCCTGCCTATAGCATAGAACATTGGTAACATATTACACATTCCTTTATATCAAGCAAAAAGCATCATAGTCTTAAGATTGTGTGGGGTAGGTTTTTTCCTAAACTGAAGAACTTTTTATTAAAATGTTTAAACAACTGATACCATTCTTTTTTGAGTGTGTACTTATTTGTCTGCTGGTGCCCGGTCTTAGGCTTGCAGTACCTAGTTCCCTAACCAGGGACCGAACCTGAGCCCCCTGCTTGGGACCACAGAGTCTTAGCCACTGGACCACCAGGGAAGTCCCGTCCCAATTTATGCCAAGACTCTGTTCTCACGTAGCTCATATCACTGAATTGAAAGCTTTGGGGTCAGAGACACTTTCCTATCACACACATTGGGTCTAGTTTACTAAGCATTTACAGGAAGTTGAAAAGCAGCCCTACCCCATGCTCACTTTAGAAAAGGCCTTCGTCTGAACTGAGGTTGTTGGCATTCCCCAATAATTGACTTTGGCCATTTCTCAGGGTTGTTTTCCCGCCCCCCACCCCTGGATATTTGCGGTTGCCACATATTTTATGCATTGATTAATCCCGAACTATTAAAAGTAGAGTCAGAGTGTTTTGTTGTGATTTCTTCCCCCAGATGGAGCCTGTCCAATCTGAACNGCCCCCCACCCCTGGATATTTGCGGTTGCCACATATTTTATGCATTGATTAATCCCGAACTATTAAAAGTAGAGTCAGAGTGTTTTGTTGTGATTTCTTCCCCCAGATGGAGCCTGTCCAATCTGAACATCTGGCAATAAATTAGCCTCTTATATAACTTTACTATTTATATATATGTTTAATTGTATCTGTTAAAATGGTCTATACAGATGTAAATATAAAGCTGCGGTCCCTACGGCTGTACACATGAGTGTAATAGGATGGCTGGCTGGATGGATGGAGAGATGAATGACTGGATACATACATACATAGATGGAGTTTTATTTTGCCTATACTTATCCTTTTGGTCCAACTGAACACTGCCAAAATGTATAACTTTTCAAATAATGTGTGTAGTATCTGTATGTGTACATGGCCAAGAAAACATGGCCATTTATTTGTTTCGCTTGAAGGAGATTCAGCAAATACAATGTTTTTTTTTTGTTTTTTTTTGTTTTTTTTCTGGAATGGGGCAGAATAGAGCAGAAAATGGGGTAGGAGACGGAAAGAAGGTATGGAGGATTGTGGTGGGGCATATCTTTATTAAACAGGCAACACTGTTATTTTAGGGTTCCCGGATAAAATACAGGATATTCTATTGAATTTGAATTTCAGGTAAACAAGGAATAATTTTATTTTTTAACTTTTTATTTTGTATTGGGGGATGGCCAGTTAACAACGGTGTGAATAGCAAATGGACTCAGCCATACATATACATGTATCCATTCTCCCCCAAACTCTGCTCCCATCCAGGCTGCCACATAACGTTGAACAGAGTTCCATGTGCTATACAGTAATTCCTTGTTGGTGACCCATTTTAAATATAGCAGTGGGTACATATCCATCCCAAACTTCCTAACTATCCCGAGACCCCTTCCTTGCCTCCTGGACCATAAGTTTTTTCTCTAAGTCTGTGGGTCTCTTTCTTGTTTGTAAGCAAATTCATTTGTATCATTTGTTATTAGATTTCACATATAAGGGATATCATACCATATTTGTCCTCTGACTGACTTCACTCAGTGTGACACTCTCTCAGCCCATCATGTTGCTGCAGATGGTGTTACTTCATTCTTTTCAGTGGCTGAGTAATATTCCGCTGTATACGTGCACCCCATCTTCATCCATTCCTCTGTCAACGGATGTTGAGGTTGCTTCCAAACCTCGACTATTCAATTTTTAATTTTTTAATGCACTAGGTTAGAATTAACAGCATTGCACTAAACAGGCCTTGATGTCATTACTTATTGACTAAGATTCCATGTGGGAAAACCTTCTCCAAAGCCATGAAGTCTCCTTCCGGAAGCTTCCTCCTAGGTGCTAAGGCTTTGTGGGTGCTTCTGCACTCACTCCCAAGGGTCAATCATTTTTCTGCTGTTTTTATTTTTGCAAGCCATATGAGCAGGACATTTTGGAAAAGTTTGGGTTTCTGGCCTAATTGTAACCCAGTAATGTTACCCAGGAAAGCAACAGCAGCAGAGAATCAAGTTAAGCATCTAATGCATTTCATTTGTTAATAGTGATTCTCTCTCTCTCTCCGTGACTCTTTTCAGCCCTAGCATCAGCAGATGTTGTTTAAAAGGAGCACCCTGCCCCCAGTCCACTAGGAGACAGATTACAAATTATCAATATACACGTCATGACTGGTTGTTGCCCTGAGTCTTGAAAACAGAAATCTGAAATGATTATGGGATGACGATGTAATTGGAACACACATTTTTAGAAAAACCAACCATAAAAAGCACCTACAAACGTACTCTCATGGAACTATTCCCATCTTTTTAAAATTGGAATATAGTTGATTTCAAACGTTGTGTTAGTTTGAATCTTTACATACGATCTTGCAGTTTTTCTGCTTTTGGAATGCAGGAATGTCCAACAGAATTTCAAATGTTAGAAGCCTTCTCTATATTGATTTAAGAGAGTCCTTTCTTTTATTCCTAGTGGAGTTTATTTCCAAGGGACCACCATCGGCATGGCACCCATCATGAGTATGTGCACAGCAGAACAGTCCGGCGGAATCGTCATGGTAAGCCAGGGGCATGGAGAAGTCGACAGCAATGTCCAGACCTAATTCTCTTGATGATTTTTCAGGAAACTTATCAGACTTTGTAAAATTAGACCCTTCTTCTTTAATCCTCCTTGAATATCATTGCTGTTCAGTTGCTAAGTCATGTCTGATTCTTCGTGACCCGTGGACTACAGCATGCCAGGCTTCCCTGTCCTTCACTATCTCCTGGAGTTTGCTCAAGTTCCTGTCCGTTGAGTCGATGATGTTATCTAAACATCTCATCCTCTGCCACCCTCTTCTCCTTTTGCTTTCATTCTTTCACAGCATCAGGATCTTTTCCAAGGAGTTGGCCTAGATATATTTCTACCCTATTTCTGCTTATGATCTTCCCTACCCAACAGTATTCTAGGGACTGTTTTAAAAAAACACACCAAGACACACATAGAAAAGGGGTGTAAAAATAGTTCAGTGGAAGCCAGTCTACACCTTTTATGGAGGAAAAGTCCAAGTGGGATTTTGGTCCAACTGCCTCCAACCAAGAAATCCTACCAGCACTGGGATGAGCCAGGGCACTGGGGTTGCCCTCAACACTTAGCTCCTGGGGTGGACTGGGTCTCACCAGATATAACCGTTAGAATGGTTTTCTGATGGTTCTGCCTCCAGACCCAATAGCCAAAAGTCTGAGGTTTTTAACTGTTTACCGCTGCAAATGCTTGACATACCTCCTTGCCAGGGTCTAATTTGTCTTTATTCTAACCTTATTCTTGGAAGGCAGAGACCTAGGTTTATTGCTTTACAAGGATCACTTTGTCATATAAGAGCTCTATATGTTTGTAAAAGGAAATAAAATGGGGAGACTATTTGGGACTTGTTCCTTCCAAATGTAACAGGGAGATAACTTTGATGGGCTCCCCTTTGTCAGGTAACTAAAGGGAAGACTCTCATCCCGTGTGGACTCAGTCCCTGATGGAATAATGTGGTGTCCCCTTCGCACCAGCCCTCAGACAGGGAGTGTCCTCCAAGACCATCCCACCCCCTCTGTTAAACAAACAGCCTTGCCCTTCCAAGAAACCGTGAATTCCTCCACATTTTTCAAACAGAAGATTTGTGAATATTTGATTGTATTAAAGGGCTGAAGGAGGAATATTCTGCTGACTTCTATTTGCTCTTCACGTTCTGCCCACCCTAATCTTCTTAGTGAATATCTGCATGGAACATTTTCCTCTTCTCTGGGTGGTGTGGGTAATTAACGTAAACGCGTGCTGAACGTGTAGGCTGGGGAGGCTCTACGGAGGGGTTGCCCCTCCCAGTGGACTTCTGGCTTAAACGGTCCACCCTCTGGTTTTCTTTGAACCTGGAGGTCCCTGGAAAGTTTGTTTTTTGTTGGTGCCAGGTTCATTTCAAGTCAGATCCCAACTGTATTTTTAACAGAGTAGCCTGTAAAGTTTTAAGAGGGAATCATTTTCTCTTTCATGGTTCCATGGCCAGTCGCTACTGACTTTGCCACTTAAAATTTGGCATAAATATTTTTTAGGGCTGTAACTGAATTCCTTATAAGCATGGCAGCTCTGCAGCTGTAGCGTGTTTAAACGTTCTTATGACTGATCTGATCACATAAAGAGGCTTTTTAAAGTTCACATCCTTTATTCTGTTTACACGCAAGCATTTGATCAAGATTCCTTCTTTGAAAGCAGGCAGGGAAGACTATTTAAAACAGATGAAAATGAATGTGGGAAATAGAAGCAGATAAATATACTGCATCATAAATCAAGTCAAGGCCAAAATTAATTAACAAGAAGTGGGTTTGACAAGCGGGCCAGCAGTGAAGTCCATCCTTGGCACATTCCTTATTTGCTTCAACTGACGAGAAGTACCATGTCGGCTGGAAGTCCACAGCTCTTTTGGTTTCTATAAAATTCTTGAGGTCAGCAAAATCAATATCTTGACCAGATCTAAAACCTCCAGACTTTCTCCCACTGTGTCTCTGAAGTTAAATTCATGAGTGTTACTTGCAACCGTGCCTCTTTCAAGGACCCAAAAATCGAAGAGGAAGGAAATCCTGTCGCAAGGAAGGAGGGATCCTGATTGCATTGAAGATCTGAGTTCTGTACTGTTTCTCCATTTTTCTGAGATTGAGCAAATCTTTCATTTCCGTTACCTCAATCCACGCCTTTGTATCTAACTGGACTAAAATAGTCTTGGTTTGGAGATAATGCCAGTAATAAAGAAATAGGTTTTTGTCTTATTAGAAATGTAAACCATTTATCAGGGTCTCTTAAGAGACATTCTGTTTAAAATCACATATATGTGGAAGAACGCGAAACAATTAGGCAGTTCAACACAAAACCACGATATTCAGTGATACAAAAGAATTTGATGAAGAGGCTTTTTGTTTTTAAAGATGAATTCCTAGAATTTTGTACCAAAGCATGCTAAATTCAGCATTTTCAGATTGAATAAAATTGATCTCCTGAAACATTTGTGAAGCTTCCTACAACAGGAAACTGTAAAATCTAAACAAAGTAATTTATTAGGAATTTCATCTACTCTAAGAATAACTTGGTTTCTTAGACTGAGGGCTACTGAGAAAGGCAGCTACAGCTGTAACTGCCAACAAACCTATAAAATCTTATATGAGCACACGTCTAATCAAGAGGCCCCACAAAGATTTTTTGTATCAGGAATAGCATGTTCTCTAAAGCAGGGGTCTCCAACCTCTGGGATCTAATGCCTGATGACCTGAGGTGAAGCTGATATAATATTAATAGAAATAAACAACGCTATAGTTTTTCCAGTGATCATGTTTGGATGTGAGAGTTGGACTGTGAAGAAAGCTGAGCACCGAAGAATTGATGCTTTTGAACTGTGGCGTTGGAGAAGACTCTTGAGAGTCCCTTGGACTGCAAGGAGATCCAACCAGTCCATTCTGAAGGAGATCAGCCCTGGGATTTCTTTGGAAGGAATGATGCTGAAGCTGAGACTCCAGTACTTCGGCCACCTTTTGCGAAGAGTTGACTCATTGGAAAAGACTCTGATGCTGGGAGGGATTGGGGGCAGGAGGAGAAGGGGACGACCGAGGATGAGATGGCTGGATGGCATCACTGNTCAGCCCTGGGATTTCTTTGGAAGGAATGATGCTGAAGCTGAGACTCCAGTACTTCGGCCACCTTTTGCGAAGAGTTGACTCATTGGAAAAGACTCTGATGCTGGGGGGGATTGGGGGCAGGAGGAGAAGGGGACGACCGAGGATGAGATGGCTGGATGGCATCACTGACTTGATGGACATGAGTCTGAGTGAACTCCAGGAGTTGGTGATGGACAGGGAGGCCTGGCATGCTGCGATTCATGGGGTCGCAATGAGTCAGACATGACTGAGCGACTGAACTGAACTGAACACAATAAATGTAATACACTCGAATCATCTCAAAACCATCCCCACCCTCACTCCCATTTGTGGAAAAATTGTCTTCCACAGAACTGGTTCCTGGTGCCAAAAGGTTGAGAACCACTACTCTAAAGCAGAGTATCACTCTTTCCTGGAAACATCCCACGTTACCTCTTGCAGTGCAAAGCAGGATTCAGAAAGTTGCCTTCAACACTTGGTGACATGCAGGCGTTTGCAGAAACACC
This sequence comes from Neotragus pygmaeus, assembly GCA_006410875.1. Classification (NCBI taxonomy): domain Eukaryota; kingdom Metazoa; phylum Chordata; class Mammalia; order Artiodactyla; family Bovidae; genus Neotragus; species Neotragus pygmaeus. The sequence goes on from SJYV01026216.1 coordinate 7,509, forward strand.
AGTCATGGGCACCGTTTCTGCAGATCATAGCCACTGATAAAAAGTTGAGTAGTGATATTTGAAAAATTAATTTCTAACATCTCTTTAGCCAAGCCATGCACGTACTCCACTAAGTTGGGGGTGGCCAAGCAGCTCTTGCTGGATGGAAAACCCACCTTCCAAAACTAAGCAAAAGGTTCAGTGAACTCCCGGCAGCAAGAGTCAGAGAATCAGGATGCCTCCTGGCAAAATGAGAACAGGCAAGTTGCAATCTTAACTCAGTGAGTCTTCAGACACTTTATTCAATGTAGTTTGCTTTTATGGTGAACTATTATAAAATTTCCAAGTATCCTTCTCTACCAAGTAGACGGCAAGAGGCATACCCAGTAAGAATTGCTCAAACCCCGGAGAGCTGGGGCCAAGGGGGTGCCTCCCGGGACTAACAGCCCTGCCAGAGCCCCCAGCCCCGCAGCGAGCCACCGCCGACCGACGCCTCCCAGGAGAGCGTCCAGCGCTAGCCGCCCTGCCGGTTCCCAGCTGCTCCTCTGCTCGAATCTTTTGATGGCCAACAGATAATGCAGATAATGCATCTGCTAACGGGACGAAGACTCCTTGGGTATCATGGCTGCCGACTCAAATGAGAGGGCAAACAAGTCGATGAGAGACATTAAGCAAGAAAGATGTGTACTGAGAACAAGCTATGTATAATGCATAAAGCAATATTAGCAAGCATAGTTCAACTGTCAAAAATAAAGGGCGGGGGGGGGGATTGCTCAGATCTTATTTAGACTGTACTAAGTATGCTTCCTCTCCTGACTTTCTATCAGCATCTTCTCAATCCAGGATAAAATGGTACTTATATTACCTATGAAGAAATGAGCTGCCTCTTCCTATTGTAAAGTCGCCAAGTCATGTCCAACACTTGCATCCCCACGGACTGTAGCCCGCCAGATTCTCTTTCCATGGGACTTCTTGTCATTTCCTCCTCCTGGACATCTTGCTGACCCAGGGATCAAACCTGTGTCTCCTATGTCTCCTGCATCGGCAGGCGGATTCTTTACCACTTAAGCCACCTAGGAAGGACCGCCTCTTCCTATGAGGCAGGACCACTTTTTGCCTCATTCAGTAGAATTGTGTCTCATGAGAGCTTGTAGGATGCCGGAGGGAAATGATTGTCTTGATTATTTCATGTAAAGACACGAGGAATCCCACAAGTATTCATGAAGAATGCATTCTTCAGCAGGGGGGACCCCAAACGAGTTTAATAAAATAGGTCAAATCTTTAAGTCTAAACTAAATAATGGGGCTCTATCCTTGGGCTTCCCGGGTGGCACTAGTGGTAAATAACCCGCCTGCCAGTGCAGGAGACGCAAGAGATGTGTTTGATTCCTGAGTCAGGAAGATCCCCTCAGTCAGTAAGAGGGCCTGGCAACCCCCTCCAGTGTTCTTGCCTGGAGAGTCCCATGGACAGGGGAGCCTAGCGGGCCACAGTCCACAGAGTCGCAAAGAGTCGGGACGCGTCTGAGCACAGCACAGCACATCTTGATTCCTTATAGGAGATTGGGTTCCATCAAGTGTTCGTGAAAGATAACTGTCTGGGCGGGCAGAGCTGGGAGGGAAGGGGATGCTGGGACAGAGGTATGAAGGCTGTGACCTATACATCGTGCCCTTGTGTTTTCTTTGAGGACCATTCAGACAGCCCCCTGGGTGCGGCCGTGACCCTGGCACACGAGCTGGGCCACAATTTTGGGATGAACCATGACACCCTGGAGAGAGGCTGCAGCTGCAAGACGGCCGCCGACAGAGGAGGCTGCATCATGAACCCTTCAACCGGGCAAGTACCCCGGCTCCGGCTGCTCCCGGAGCCAGGCTGCGGCTGGGGACGCATATCAGGAAACAGCTGGGCAAAGAGCTCCCTGGTTTTCTGGCCAGAGCACTCATGGAAGCTTCCAGAAAGAAAGTCCATGAACCAGACTCCTCGGAGAGAAGCACCTGGATTGCAAAGCATAGGGCATGTGGCCTGAGCTCTTCGCTGAGAAGTGGTGGGCCCGGATATGGCCTTTGTTTAGAGAATCCAAATAACCCTAGAATCCCCCGCAGGTGGTTTTGATTTGTGCCTACAGCTCCTTCTGGGCCTGGTAAAGCCACTGGGCAAAGGGGATGCGATCAGATGGGTGCCAGGTGGGGAGATGCGTCTCATCTCTGGGTTGGCCCTGGAGCAGAGGATCTACGTGTCAGTAGCTTGGGGACTTGTAGGGTCCCTACTGCTGATACCACATCCCCTTCTCAAATCTTAAGTGACTTTCCCTCCTCGGTAAGTTATGTCATTCTTCCTTGCTTCATGGTTTTCTGAAATTCTATATTTGATTCACCCAGAAAAAAAAAAAAAAAAGGAAGACAGTTTAATTATTGGAGCATTCAGAGGAGGTGGAAATAGATGCAGCTTGGAATGATTCCAGATTCCAATGCATTCCTACGCCTCTAAAGGTCCCTCCCAAACTAGATGTTGTGCTAAAGTAGGAAGATTTTCATCAGTGAAGGAAAACGTACCCTTGTGATGATGCCAGCTTCTTTTTTATACCCTGAGACCTTCCCAGTGCTTATCTTCATGGCGCTTCCTAGGCCAAGCCTGCTCCCTGGGTTTGCCAGAGGAAGCACTGGCAGCAAGAAGCAGGTGCCGAAGGGCATCCTAAGGGCTGGCCTCGTGAGGTCTGGATGTGCAGGGGGCACCTGCTTAAAGAGGATCCGAAGTCCCAGCAGAGAGATGGGCTGTTACAGAATGTGGCAACGCTTCTGCGACCGATAGCCTCATGGGCCTCCTCTCAAATGGCTTGTGAGGCTGGGCTACAGGCTCGCATGGTGGGTGTTGTCCTTTCACCAGACCTGGTCCTTGAGCCATCTCATCCCAGCAAGGCGCTGCATCTCTTGTCCATCATCCATCGCCGCCTTCAGCACAGATAGGCATCGTTTTTGCTTGAGATTCTGTCTTAAGCACAATTCAAGGAACTCACCAAGACCTCGTAGAAGAACGTGCTCTCTGCGTCTGAGATGGCAGAAGCCAAGCTGAGCCGGAAGTGAAAGTACTGGGCTGGCCAAAAAATCCATCTGAATTTTTCCATAACATCTTACAGAAAAACCCAAATGAAGTTTTTGGCCAACCCAATATCTTAGGTCCAATACCAACAGGAGGTGAAATGCTGCAAAACTCTAGATTTCAACCAAGGGAACATCCTCAAAGAGGGGCAGTTTGCTCCAAGAAATCATGTGCCCCATGTCATTTAAACTCCCGGGGCAGGGGCAGAGTAACTGTTTGTTGGGTATTTGGGGCGAAGAATCTCTTCTTGCGGGTGAGGCTGGGCCAGGGCCTGTGGCACTCTCCTGTCTCCAGTATTCCACCAGCCCAGATGGGCTCCAGCATCACAAGCAGCTCCCTGTATGAATCTCTGAGCAGAAAGCTGATGAGAAATTGAATGGTTTTCATGCTTTCTCATTCTTGATGAGCTCAAAGTGGCCACAGGAAATTCACTCTGTGCTTAATATCCCTGATTATCAAGTAGGCACAAATACACCAGCCTATATTGCCTCCAAAAGTGGCTCTCAAGACTAAGAAGATTGTGTTGTTAATATTGTTAATAATTCAGAATTCTTGATTTTAAAAGGCCAGTAGAAGATAAGAGAGTCTAGACTGGGAACACTAGACTGGGATTTTAAGAGACCTGAGAGCCTCAATTCTGACACCAGCTGTTTTTGGCAAAACAGACAAATTAGTAACCGCACTGGCTCTTACATTTTATCAATGAAATGAGTGAGTTAGTCTTCATCCTTCTTCCATTCCTTCCTCCATCAATCTATTCATTGTTTGTTCCATCTGCCTATACATCCATCTGGTCATCCATCTATCCATCCATCTGTTCATTGTGTACATCATTCCATTTATCCATCCACCCGTTCTTTCGCTTGCTTGTTCACACATTAAACAAATTCTCTGACCCACCTTTGTTGTCGTGGGGAACACACAGATGAGCAAGACCCTCCAGCTCTGAAATTCACACAGTTCTGGAGGTATAATAGCAAGGCACTGCTTTCTGGTACCCTCTGTAATTTTGTGTAAAACCCTTCAACTTGGAACATCTTCATGACAGTGTTTAAGGATTTGAGCCAGATTACCCTGGAGATATTTGAAAATCATAGGTAGAAATGGTATTGCTAAGAGCTCAGCAAATCACTTTAAAAGCTTTTTTTTTTTTTTTTTTTCTACCAGGGGTTTGCTAATAGCCTTTCCTTGATTTATACCTTATTAGCGATTTCTAAGTTTCCTCTTTTGCTGAGCTTGTGCTTTTGTGTAAATCTTTCCTATTTGGTTCTCATTTGTGATCCCACATTCCTGTCCAGAGAGTGGTGTTTTTAATTTTCTCAGATGGAGAGAAACTTCCTAAGCAAGTGGGTGAATTAATCACGAAAGCCCACAGTCAGGGGGAGGTCGAGCGTTCCGGCCACCTCAGTCATCCATCACCCATTGTAGAATTTCCAGGCTGCTTTTAATCTCCAGCATTATCTCAGCGTGGTCATTCTCTTACCTCATAGGGTCCCCATGAGAGTGAGAGAGTGGATTAAATGAGATCATATGTCTTTGTAAATTACTAATCACTCCACAAATAGACAGTGTTATTATTATTATTGTTCAACTCACAGGAACCTTGGAACCACTGAAGAGTTAAAGGCTCTTTTTCCCCCAGGATTCCTGCTCATAGTTGCTGGAAAGCATTTCTAGCGCCGTGCGAGCGCCCATGGTTTCTGTGTGAATGGCTCATTTTCAGCTGGCCCATGTCCAAACCTTCCTCCCGACTTCCTCCCCGCTGCTGATTCAGACATGAGTAGCAAATGTTAAAAATGTGATTTAAGCCTCAGCCCCAAAGGTGACTTGCAAAGAGATGAATCAGGGACTGCTTTCATGATATGAAACTCTCCCAGAATCAAAAAGAAACAAGTGTTGCAGGTTTAAAGGAAAAAAATGCATTCCTTAATACCCCTTGTTTATTCTTTATCAAAACATTCCAGAATTCTAACTCTGAAATTTCACCGACTGCCATCATTGACGAATGGGACCCAAAGGCCTGGAAATGGAGGGTGGAGGAGAGCTCTTTTAAACATGGGTGTCAGGACTTCGGTTGCATGTTACAGAAATAGTTGGAGGAGGTATCCTTACGGGGTCATATCATTAATTACTACAGGTCTTTGAGTGTGTGTGAGAGTGTGTGTTTTATGTCTTTGGATAGTTAACATTAAGACCTGTCTTGGAAATCACTCTTTGGCAAAAGCAAAATCTGGGGATTGGAGTGGGAGTTTGAACTCAGTTGAGTCTGTCCATTAATGAGCTTCTTGGAGCATTTGGCCTTAAGGGGTTGAGGGCTAAGTATGCCACATTTATGGGAGTAAGAAAAATAATGTGAATAATGTGAGCACTTTGGGGAAAGAATATTTAGTATAATAGTAAATGTCACTTCCGAGAGTAGGAAAAAAGGCAGGGTTAGTATTCAGAAATTACTGTCAGAGCCTCCTCTTATTTTTTGTGGAAAATTTCCTGTTAAGATGAGAGTTGGAGTCGTAGAGCCATCTCATGACGGGATACAGCTGGACTGAAACACTCAGTGACTCAGTTCCTGCAGCGGGTTATGCACTTGGATTGATGGTGGAGTTATTTCAACCGTGAATAGGACAGATCCTTTTCTTGTCCTTGTGGAACTTGAATTCTTGTGAGGAAGACAGCCTTGGAAAGCAGTAAATTACAAAATGCAGGTTGAAAGGAGATCTGTGACGAAAGCAAAGGAAGAGGGTGAAAAGCAGACGTGTTGGCTGGGGGACCGGACGTTAATTAGTGGTTTAGGGAAGAATTCTGTGGAGTTGACATTTAAGCCAAGACCGGAAGACATCCCAGGTGGCTCAGCAGTAAAGCATCTGCCTGGCAATGCAGGAGATGCAAGAAATCCAGGTTTGATCTCTGGGTCGGGAAGATCCCCTGGAGGAGGGCATGGCAACCCACTCCAGTATTCTTACCTGGGCTGCCTTTCCTGTTTGGAATATCACTTTGCTGTTTCTTCAATAAGATTCTTTAAGGACTCTACATCCAAGAACCACAAAAGAGCACTTCCGCATTGTACGTGTGTGTCTCTGGAAGGAATTACTGCCATAGTTTTCATGCTGATCCTAAGATGTGGAGTTTAGGGCTGTTGGGTTTTGTTTAATCCAGGCTGACAAACAATTCTCAAGCAAAGAATGTGCGGCCTGGTTGCCAACAGGCAGTGGGGGGCAGTGCGTGCAGTGCCCAGTATAACGTGGGCTGAGAAAATAAACGAGCGAGGGTCACCGCTTGCTCACCAGGGGTGTCGATCATTTACATTCTGCTGAGGTTGGGCGTTGGGCGTTCACGAATACCATCTACAACTAGATCAAATAACCGCATTTAAGGTGGAAGCATCGCCAGTCCACTTCCGCAGAAGTGTGGATAATTGGCTCATTCGATTCCGTATAATTCAATTCAGGAAACATTCACTGCATGCTTCCTTGCTGCACAGCTGTCCAGACGCGGAGCACAGCTGGATAGCTCCACCCAAGTTCACCCTTCTCTCTTGAAAACCAAGAGGACGTGGGCTCCGCCCTCAAGCCTGGACAAGCCAGCTACAAAGCTCTCATTGACTCAACTAGTATTTTGGGGAACCTGGGTGTCTGGTCCCAAGGAGCAGGGTGGGCCAGTGGACCCAAATGGCAGGAAGCTTGACTTCTAGGTCCTTCTATTGTGACAAGGAAGATAGACACACAAACTGGTGATTGCAGACCCAAAGCTCAGGGCTCTCCTCCAGGACATTTTGGGTATCATGGGGCTTGCAGTCAGGGCACCTAATCTGTTTATACGATACTGGGTCTCATAACTTCATCTGTAAATATATAAGTTATGCCTCTAAAAGATAAGGAGAAATTTTTAAATATCACCATAATAGCATTTAACACCTTTTTAAAAAGTTACCAATAATTTTTTGCGAACAAGGAGCAAGGTTGGAAGGGGTGTGTGCTGGGAATATTCCAGAGTGAAATCCAGTCTTAACCAATCCCAGAAGAATTGCATAGGATTAGGCTGACTCTTCTCGAGAATTCCTAGCTCATGTTACAGGAAAATTGAATTTATATTTGAGGCAGCTTCTATCCCTGATGACTCAAGTGGCAGAGAATCTGCCTGCAACACAGGAGACTTGAGTATAATCCCTGGATCAGGAGGATCCCCTAGAGAAGAAATGGCTACCCACTCCAGTATTCTTGCCTGGAGAATTCCATGGACAGAGGAGCCTGGCAGGCTACAATCTATGGGTTCATAAAGAGTTAGTTAGACACAACTGAGCAATTAATTCTTTCACTTTTCTATCTGAAAATGTGATACAAGAAACTAAAATTGACTGTACTTGTCAGTGAAAACTTACCAAGTTTCAGATGTGGTAGGAATTGACAGAAATCCGATGTATCTGGAAAGTCTATACCTTCCGAAGAACTTGCTTTCTTGAAGAATCAGTGCAAAATATACAAAATTAAAGCTCACCCCCTTTTGAAATTTGAGGATCTATCTGAGGCCTTGAAATATGCATATTAATAAAGGGATTTTATGAATGTGGGATTGGAGAAAATTATTTCCCCATATCAGCTCTTCATTTGAAGGTGAGTTTTTTTTTTATCCTCAATGAGAAGTTTAAGAAAGTCTTCACTTCTTCCGAGTACAGCGGAAGGGATAGAAATCTTTACCCAAGGAGTTAAAAACAAGCAGCAACAAAATGAGGAACTCTAGTAACGTTAAAACACTATAGGTTAGAATCAACTTAATTATCCAGCCAGAGTAACAGAGTTGGCTACTTCCCGATGTAACCATAAAGGGGAAATGAACTGGCAGGAGAGCCCCTCAGTACAGACTGTATACTTATTTCCTCTCCACAGGATTAGATTTTGCTCACTGAAAAATGAAAGGATTTGTCTGCAATCAGTGTAGACTTGGGATAGTAAGAGTCACAGCAGCAAGGGTGTGTAGAATGTCTGCTCCTCCTAAGCTAGATGCAAACCAGAGGTCAAGCTGGGAAGACCATTCCACGTGGCCTCTCCTCCTTGAATATCCAGTTTGGAGGAAATGAAGAGAGGCAAAGTTGACTAGGGCCCTAGATGGCCCTGGGGTGTCCTCTTTCATCAGTCAAAGGTGTGAGGTGGGTGTAGTTATAGCCATTTTAAAGATGAGGTGATGGAGCTCAGAAAGTTAAATGAATTGCTTATGTTTTCAAAACTACCCAAGTGGAAGCCCCAGAATGTAAGGCTGAGTCCCCAGAAGCCAAGCCCCTGACTCTCCACCTTGCTGTGTCATCTCCGGTGAACATCAGGAAGAGGAGAAGGGCGTCTACGTGGGGGTTCTGGTCAGAGGAAGATGCTCTTGCTTCCCACCTCAGGCTCCCAGGGAGCTCTGTGGTCCAGACTAGATGGAGACTAGGGCGGCCATGCCACCCTGCGTCCTGGGATCCTCACCACCACCTGCATCCTTGGCTGTTTTGCTGCATTCAGGCTTCAAGTGGGGACTGAAGCCTCCTCAGTCCAGAGCCTTGTCCCCGTGTGACTTCTCGAAGCAGGAGGGCTGGCCCATTTTTAAGCATTTAGTTCTGCAAATCTCCTTCAACTTATGTTACAACAGCAGAGAATTATTTCCTGTCATTGCTCGTTAATCCAGCATTTTATTTGTGGTAGAACATGTGTGAAAACATTGCTGCTGAAATTCAGCCAATACCTCCCCCCTTAAATACACACACACACACACACACACACACACACAG
>SJYV01026220.1:0-14251 GCA_006410875.1 Neotragus pygmaeus
GCTCTGGGAGTTGGTGATGGACAGGGAAGCCTGGCGTGCTGCAGTCCATGGGATTGCAAAGAGTCAGACAGGACTGAGTGACTGAACTGACTGAGTGATACAAATCTGTGTATTCCACAATTGTTTTTAAATTCCTGTCACATGTTGGGCACCTGCCAATGATGTTAGAAGCTACCAGTATATAAATAAAATGCCCAAGAAACTACATAGGAAAAGGTTAATACAGTAAGCTGACCACAGGAAATCTTTTGACATTTTGAGATTAAGGAAAAATCACTCCCAATCCTGAGTAAGAATTCTCCTGGTTTTTGTTTTTTATGTATCTGCATTGTGTATATGTATATGTATCTGTGTTGTGTATCTGTTTTATGTATATGTATTGAATGGCTAAATCTAGACCTCCAGGCCATGTTTGAGATACAAAAACATATAAGGAAATGTTTCGTTCCTCATTTATTTTCCTTCACATTTGCTTAACTCTAGTTATGGTTTATTTTACTATATCAGTAATTTATAAAAGTTGCTTTCTCTTGGTAAATCTGGATACAGGAAATCATACTAATATGTATGAATACACTTTCTTCTCTGTAATGGCCTTTCAAGAGTCAGTGTGGTGCAATAAGTTATGGTACTCATTTTTAAAATTGGAATATAATTGCTTTACAATGTTGTGTTCATTTCCACTGTACAACAAAGTGAATAGGCTAGATGCATACATATACCCCTCCTTCTTGAGCTCCCTAGCACCTTCCTATCTCACTCATCACAGAGGACAGAACTGAGCTCCCTGTAGTGTGCAGCAGGTTCCCACTAGCTATTTTACACGTGGTAGTGTATATATGTGAAATTCACCAACTAGAGGCTTCACAAATACTTTGTAGTGTCAATTCTACACATCTGTCCAACACTAGATGTGTTCTTAACCAATCTTCTGGTTGAAGTCTCTTATTAAAATTAAATAACTTTTAGAAATTGGTATTATGATGTCCCCTAATTTGTCAACCACTTCACTACATACATTGTAGGCAGAAAGGAGAACTTGTTTAAAAAGATGGAATCAAAATCAAGGAGTAAGGTAAATAATCATACCTAAATACAAATAAGACCAGTTTTGAAACACCATGAAATACTGAAATATTAATTTTCTAGATAGACTTCTGTTTTTGTTTTTATTGCTAAGTCAATTTAAGATTCTAAGAAACTGCCTCTTGACAGGTAGTGGAAATTAGTAGTTGAACAGAATACTTAAATCTCAAGCTACAAGCATCAGTGAAAAGGACAATCATAAATTTGTGGGATTGTTATGACGTTGTGTGATGGGAGGTGGGAGGGCGATTCAGGATTGGGAGCTTGTGTACACCTGTGGTGGATTCATGGCGATGTATGGCAAAGCCAATAGAGTATTGTAAAGTAAAATAAAGTAAAAAAAAAAAAAAAGAAGAAGAAGACTGTTTAAAATGTCCTCTGATAGTGTTGATAATATTAAAGTGGTCCTCTGAGCAGGAAAAATTTTGTTTAAATTAAATAAAAAAGATTCTTCAACATAAAAGGCATTGGAGAATAGTAGTTAAAAGAACAAAATTTAAAAGAAACTTCCTAGATTGGAGACTGAGCTCTTACAACTTCTAACTATGCAAAAGCATACCTCAATTTCTCAATCAGTAAAAATCTTAATAGTAATTGAGTTCATGGTGTTCTTGTGAAGATTGAATAATGAGTTAACCTATGGAAATCACTTACACCAATGACTAACATATAGCAATCACCATTGAACAACAAGCTATTAATAGAATAAATAAAAATACCCAACAGAATGATTTAATTCTACTCATCCTCAAAATTTTGCAGCCATATGAACTTAAGTAACAGGAAATGTTTCTATAATAAATATTATTTAAAAAAAACCAGTCAAGAGAGTAAGTCAAAACAATACTGCATTCCAAAGGATATCAGATATTAGTACCATGCTGCTGCTGCCGCCAAGTCGTGTCTGACTCTGTGTGACCCCATAGACGGCAGCCCAACAGGCTCCCCTGTCCCTGGGATTCTCCCGGCAAGAACAATGAAGTGGGTTGTCATTTCCTTCTCCAGAGCATGAAAGTGAAAAGTGAAAGTGAAGTCACTCAGTCATGTCTGACTCTCAGTGACCCCGTGGACTGCAGCCCACCAGGCCCTTCCGGCCATGGGATTTTCCAGGCAAGAGTACTGGAGTGGGGTGCCATTGCCTTCTCCATACTCAAGACTTAAAGGGGGCTTCCCAGGTGGCTCACTGATACAGAATCTACCTGCCAATGCAGGAGATGCAGGAGACACATTAACTGATCCCTGATCCCTGGGTCAAGAAGATCCCCTGGAGGAGGAAATGGCAACCTACTCTAGTATTCTTACCTGGGAAATTCCATGGACAGAAAAGCCTGGCAGGCTACAGTCCATGGGGGTCACAAAGAGTAGGACATGACTAAGAGACTGAGCAGGCATGCATGCAAAACTTAAAGAATGAAGAGGTAGTGGTGCATCTTTCATCATTGTTTAACAAACTGTATTGGTCATGGTGTTTGGAAGCAGACACTGAAAACTTAACCGACCCCCCAATTGTGGTGTCTTTACTAGAACAGATAAACCAGACCCCAACAGTCAGCTATTGATCTAGGAACGCAGTCAAGGGAAAAGGGATGACAATCCTATTGATAAGGAGGATCAGAAGCAGTCCATTCATGTGAGATAAACAATGGTACATATTTATTGCTTTTCCAAGGTTTTCTGTCCTCTGTCATAATATAATATCAATAGATCTGAATCATAAAAGCTCATTGATTTGTCATAATAGATGAGAAAGAAAAGACAAGTGAGTCGGTAAAATATGTGTGACCTACATATATTCAGGGTTTTACCATATCAGTAAGTTCAAAATTATGGAAAATTTATTGACTGTTACTCCTCCCACCATTAAGACATACGGCTCTAGGAGGGCTTCTTCAGGAGCTGGAGGCAGCATATTCCACGTCTCCAAATACTGCTCCAGTCCATTTGCCAAAAAAACCAGGTGACTTTAAGCTCGAACTGTCTCTGAGTAGGTCCAGGCTACTGTGCAAGATGTCTTTCTGAATGGTCAGTGAAGTAAGCCTTATGGTATTCGATATAACTTGCAAGTTCCAATAGGAGCATCACTGTGTAGCAGCATAGATTCCTTAGTTCTCAAGGACGAGAGGTTGCAAGGCATAGAGCTTCTGTCAGTCATCAGTCGTGTCTGACTCTTTGCGACTGTAGCCCACAAGGCTCCTCTGTCCATGGGATTTTCCAGGCAAGGATACTGGAGTGGGTTCCCATTTCATTCTCCAGGGAATATTCCCAAGCCAGGAATCAAACCCATGTCCCCTTTGTCTCCTTCATTGCAGATGGATTCTTTACCTGCTGAGCTATCAGGGAAGCTCACAAGGTATTATTAAAAAATAACCTCCCATGTGATACTGGGCTCTGGTGGAGTTTGAACTCTACCATAGAATGGCAAACCACTGTGAGTTCAGAGGTGTTCATCATGTCCAGTCCTCTAAATCATAAGGCATGGGACGTCCAGCAGCAATTTGTTTCAGGATAGACATAGTATGTTTGAGATTGGACACAAGCACTGGATTAAATTATAGGAACAGGTGGCTCAGATCTTCCTGTCATTCAATGGACCCTCCCTCAATTCATCTAAAAGGCAGCAAAGAAGACCTTTGAGAGGAGGAAAAAGGATGGGTAGATCATCTCAGTTGCTTCTATCAAGATAATCTGTAAAATGTCCTACTAATGTTTTTTTCTTCCAGTTTTATTGAGATATAACTGATAGACAGCACTATGTAAGTTTAAGGTACACAGCATAATGATTTGACTTCACAATAATTCATCCCCTCTAGATGCAAAATGAAAGAAAAAAATTTTTTTCCTTGTGATAAGAACTCTTAGGATTTGTTCTCTTAACACATTTCATGTATCACATAGACCAGTGTTAATTTATTGTACAAACATATCCCCAGAACTTCTTTATCATATAACTAAAAATGTGTACTTTTAAACCAATTGCATCCAATTCNTGATAAGAACTCTTAGGATTTGTTCTCTTAACACATTTCATGTATCACATAGACCAGTGTTAATTTATTGTACAAACATATCCCCAGAACTTCTTTATCATATAACTAAAAATGTGTACTTTTAAACCAATTGCATCCAATTCCTTCTACCCCACCTCTGGTAACATAAATCTGATCTCTTTTTCTTTGAGTTTGCTTATTTATTTATTTGTTTTTGAAGTATAATTGACCTGGAACACTATGTTAGTTCCTGATATACAACATAATGATCCTATATTTCTATAGATTTAAAAATATTCACCATGATAATTCTAGTTATCATCTGTCACCAAACAAAAATATTGTATTATTATTGAATATTTTCCCAACACTGCACATTTCATTCCTGTGACTCATTTATTTTGTAACTGGAAATTTGTACCTCTTAATCTTTCTCCTAATTCTCTCATTCCCCCACTATTCCCCTCCTCTCTGGCAACCACTTGTTTGTTCTCTGTGTCTATGAGGAGTCCCATTCATCTTTAAGCTATGACTATTGCCTAGTAACTTCAACTTAAAGATCATCACAGAGGGAAAAGGGTCACTATACTCAAGAAATAATTCACACTTACTGTCAGAAGAGGGTAGGACTTTTATTTCACAAAGAAGCAGTCAAGATTACGATTAATGCCCAGATGATGTATTGTGCTATCTTTTTGTTCTCTTATACTGCATTTTAATAGAAAATAGACAAGTACAGCTTCCTGAGACAAGAATAGTGAATAGACTCAGATGTCATGTAACAACAGAGATGCCAGCAAAGAGTAAGGGAAGTATAAAATGGGTAGTGAAAGAACACAGTAATTATCACTGTGACCTTAAGATTAAATGTAGTCGAAGGGTTACATTTGTCCCACTAAGACATCTCTTTTAAATTCTGCAGAATACAACTCATCAGCACCCTAAAGAATCTATTCTCCAGTGAAATAACTTACTAAGAAAAGCAAATATAGTTGAGAGATGCAACTTTATCCTCTCCCTTTGCCTCAGTTTGGGACAACTCTTAGGTCTATAATTCCCTATGGACTCAGCCATGGTTCCATTTGTCACTGCAGTGTGAATCAGCTTCTGTCTCTACTCAGTTTGGCCACACTTCCTTCCTTCCAGCTGTCTCCCAAGATCATTACCCATTAAGTCATCTGCAAGTGATTTTTCCTTTAAAGTTAAGCTGCATTTTCCCACATGCATAGAGTTAACCATCAGACTTCCAGTTCAGGAAGACTAGGCGGCAATGGTGATAAAGAATCTGCCTGCCAATACAGGAAACATAAGAGACTTAGGTTTGATCCCTGGATTGGAAAGATATCCTGGAGGAGGGCAACCCAGGAGTATTCCTGCCTGGAGAATCCCATGGACAGAGGAGCCTGGCGGGGTACAGTCCATAGGGTTGCACAGAGTCAAACATGACTTAAACAACTTAGCACAAAGGCACTGGGGGAATATAAAGCAAGCTTATATAACAGAAACAAAACTGGCCTTACCCACCTATGCAGCAACTAAGGACTTCATTCATAAACATGATTGATAGGCATTGACTATCAGACTTTTGAAGGAGAGCAATAGTGCAAAAAGAAAGACCAAGATAAATGGACAGAGTAATTATTACTTGAGGAAAGAAAGCGAGAGAAGAGGTAGCTAAACTTTCTCATTGGTATTCCTGTTCTAACTGTGAACTGTGCTTTAATCAGTCTTTGCTGTGATTACCACTGGGACTGAGCAAATTTTTATATTCTTGTAGGCCATTTGTATATTCTCTTCAGTGACTCCCTTGCACATATTGTTTGGTAATGTCTTGGCTGCGCTACACATGTTTTATTACCCCAGAGAAAAAGGGTTTATGTGTTTGTTTTTCTTCTTTTTCTTTTTGCTTATTTAACTTTAGAGCTCCCTTGATTTTCCTCTCTCTCCTGCTGGGTCTTGAACTAATGCTCTTTCACTAAGGACAGTGTTATTCTTCAGAAGTCTCTGCTCTTTATGTTACCTGTTGGAGTCATTTTTGACTGCTTTTGATGGGAAAGGAGGCTTCCTTGTTGGAGTTCCAATTAAAAACAGCTTCCCAATGGACAGAGACCATAATATAGGACTCGTGCTTCTGGTAAACACCCTCCCCTGGGTTGTTCTATTTGAGGTTTTGTACATAATTAATTTATAAGCAATATCAGTGCATATGCTATGCATGCCCTAAGACATTCTTCACTAGATACACTTGAGTGCATCAGTGGTGTTTAAAAAAGAGAGTGGGAGGCTGGAGGGAAGAAAGGAACGGGAAAGAGAGAGAGAGAGAGAGAGAGAGAGAGAGAGAGAGAGAAATACATTTGTGTAGAGTTTTCAGGCTCTGGATTGTTAGACAATTTAGAAGTAGTCATTTGGGTACAAAGAATGCTCAAAATAGTGGTGACTATTAGATATTATATATCCAGTCCCAAACTAAGCATCAAAAGAAAAATTTTGTGTCTCTAGAAATGACGGTCCCCTAAACTCACCTAATCTTTGTATTTCATTCAACATCACTGGGGAAGGTCTTCACTTAATGAGATGATTACGATGGCAGTCTCTGTAGCATGCTGGTCTGCATTTGAATCTCAGGTATGTCCTTTTAGGTAAATCACTTACCTTTCTTGTCTGTGAAAGGAGGACAACATTAGTATTTTCTGGGGTTGTTGCTGTTGTTGAATCACTGAGTTGTGTCTGACTCTTTGTGACTCCATAGATTGTAGACCCCTAGGTGCCTTTGTCCAATTTCCCAGGGAAAAATACAGGAGTGGGTTATCATTTCCTTCTCCAGGGATCTTTCCAACCCAGGAATTGAACTTGGGTCTCCTTTTTGACAAGAGGATTCTTTATTGCTTTGTGGGATAGCTGTTGATTAAATTTATGAGGACAATGCTTCAGTTCAGTTCAGACCCTCAGTCGTGTATGACTCTTTGAGACTCCATGGACCAGAGCATGCCAGGCTTTCCTGTACTTCAGTAACTCCCAGAGCTTGCTCAAACTCATGTCCATTGAGTGGGTGATGCCATCCAGCCATCTCATCCTCTGTCATCCCCTTCTCCTCCCACCTTCAATCTTTCTCAGCACTAGGATCTTTTCTAGTGAGTCAGTTCTTCAGTCAGGTGGCCAAAGTATNTCAAACTCATGTCCATTGAGTGGGTGATGCCATCCAGCCATCTCATCCTCTGTCATCCCCTTCTCCTCCCACCTTCAATCTTTCTCAGCACTAGGATCTTTTCTAGTGAGTCAGTTCTTCAGTCAGGTGGCCAAAGTATTGAAGTTTCAGCTTCAGCATCAGTCCTTCCAATAAATATTCAGGACTGATTTTCTTCAAGATTGACTGCTTGGATCTCCTTGCAGTCCAAGGGACTCTCAAGAGTCTTCTACAAACCACAGTGAAAAAGCATCAGTTCTTCAGCACTCAGCCTTCTTTATGGTCCAACTCTCACATCCATGCTTGACTACTGGAAAAAAACTTGGCTTTGTCATGTGTCTTGTATGGGTATGAGAGTTGGACTTTGAATGTAATGTATATTGTATATTACTATATATTATTAAATAGGTATTATGATATTTGGTTTCTAAATCTCTGAAGTTGTCGTATAGGAGAATGTAATCAAACTGGTGATTTTTATTTTAATTTCATAAGGAAAACACTGCCTTTGGGGACAGCCCTTTGATTTAAGGCTGACGTTCTTTTTTGCAGCATTTTATGTCAGTTGAAGCTCTGATTTCCTTTTTATTTTCAGCTTATCTGAAGCTTTTGTTTTGTGGCAGACTGCCTGACCTGCCTCCTGAGAGATCTGTATGCAGGTCAAGAAGCAGCAGTTAGAACTGGACATGGAACAACAGACTGGTTCTAAATCAGGAAAGGAGTACATCAAGGGTGTATATTGTCACCCTGCTATTTAATTTATAGGCAGAGTACACCATGACAGATGCTGGGCTGGAGGAAGCACAAGCTGGAATCAAGATTGCTGGGAGAAATATCAATAACTTCAGATGTGATGTGCAGATGACACCACCCTTATGGCAGAAAGTGAAGAAGAACTAAAGAGCCTCTTGATGAAAGTGAAAGAGGAGAGTAAAAAAAGCTGGCTTAAAACTCAATATTCAGAAAACTAAGATCATGGCGTCTGGTCCTATCACTTCATGGCAAATAGATGGGGAAACAAGGGAAACAATGACAGACTTTATTTTCTTGGGCTCCAAAATCACTGCAGATGGTGACTGCAGTCATGAAATTAAAAGACACTTATTCCTTGGAAGAAAAGCTATGACCAACTTAGCATAGTATGAAGCAGAGACATTACTTTGCCAACAAAGGTGCATCTAGTCAAGGCTATGGGTTTTCCAGTTTGGATGTGAGAGTTGGATTATAAAGAAAGCTGAGAGCCAAATAATTGATGCTTTTTCACTGTCGTGTTGGAGAAGACTCTTGACAGTCCCTTGAACTGCAAGGAGATTTAAACAGTCTATCCTAAAGGAAATCAGTCCTGAATATTCATTGGAGGGACTAATGCTGAAACTGAAACTCCAATACTTGGCCACTGACTCACTAGAAAAGATCCTGTTTCTGGGAAAGATTGAAGGTGGGAAGAGAAGGGGACACCAGAGGATGAGATGGTTAGATGGCATCACCCACTCAACGGACATAAGTTTGAGTAAGTCCCAGGAGTTAGTGATGGACAGGGAAGCCTGGCGTGCTGCAGTCTATGGGGTTGCAGAGTTGGACATGACTGAGCGACTGAACTGAACTGAAGCTTTTGTTTTGGGTTTCTGGTTTTCTGTATACTAAATTGGTTACTTTGTTGCTCTTTTACTTTCTCAAGTATGCTTTCTATTTGGATTTCATTTCACTTAAGTTTTCTTTAGCTCGTCATATAATTTCAACACCCTATAAAGTAGCTGCTTGGGACATCCATCTCCACTCCCTTTTTATGAGGTTTTTTTTCAAGAAAAATTTAGGCGTGATAAACCAACTGTTCCAGACATCTACTTTCATAAACATTTGAAAATGATCAGAGGAAAAACAACTTTTGAAAAAAATTTGCCTTTATTCTCCTATTTTTCTCTCCTTTCCACTTTTCAATAAGCTCTTCCTTTTAGCTTTTGGAAATAAAACTTCCTTAACTGTTACTTACTGAATTCTTCTCCACATAGACATGCCTCAAAGATCAATTTGGCCACATTTCCCTTTCCTATTCATTATTCTGTCTGAATCTGAGAGTCAACTCATTGTTAGCTGATTAATGGAGGAGAAAATAAAACATGTTTGTTGACCTTTAGTGGGAGAAAGAGGCAAGGGATGAAAGAAATCTCTGAACACAAGTCAGGAACTTTTAATGATAAATATTTACACTCAAGAGAAAAAATAAGAAAAAAAAGGTAGCAATATCAATACAGGCTTAACTACATAGATAAAGCCTTGGTTAAGAGTATCAACGGAGAAATCTTTGCAGAGATAATAGGCTGAGCCTAAGGGTTAATGGAGTGGAAGAAATGGGACAAAAGGAAATAGCAGTCATCGTTTTCCTAGACAATTCTGGATTATTCAATTTTTCTATGAAATAATAGTATCTCTGCATGCCACCAGCACCACCTGTTTCATTTCTGACCCTCCTGTTCTCTCTGTCAAAGGAATTCTAGTCTTTGACATAGAACATCAAAGGTTGCCTGTGTTCAGTTCAGTTCAGTAGCTCAGTCTTGTCCGACTTTTGCGATCCTATGGACTGTCGCACACCAGACTTCCCTGTCCATCACCAGCTCCTGGAGCTTGTTCAAACTCATGCCCATCGAGTCAGTGATGCCATCCAACCATCTCATCCTCTGTCATCCCCTTCTCCTCCTGCCTTCCCAGCATCAGGGTCTTTTCAAATGAGTCTTTCTTCTCATCATATGGCCAAAGTATAGGAGTTTCAGCTTCAGCATCAGTCCTTCCAATGAATATTCAGGACTGATTTCCTTTTGGATTGACTGGTTGGATCTCCTTGCNCCAGCATCAGGGTCTTTTCAAATGAGTCTTTCTTCTCATCATATGGCCAAAGTATAGGAGTTTCAGCTTCAGCATCAGTCCTTCCAATGAATATTCAGGACTGATTTCCTTTTGGATTGACTGGTTGGATCTCCTTGCAGTCCAAGGGACTCTCAAGAGTCCTCTCCAGCACCACAGTTCAAAAGCAACAATTCTTTGTCGCATATCCTAATTCTTCAGTGCATATCCTGTGTTGCATATCCTAATGTTTAGGCTCCCTATACATTGAAAAGCCAGTATAGAAGTGTCAGTATATTAGTTCATCGGTTATCACATCTAGCTAGTGTATTAGCTGAGGTGGACTGGCTTTGTGATACCTTGGGCAATGGATCTTCTTTCTTTCTGCCTTGATTTCTTTATTTTGTGTGGCCAAGCAGAGACTGCTGTAGCGCAGAAGTCAAGAATCTGCCTGCCAATATAGGTGACTCAGGTTCAATCCCTGGGCTGGGAAGATCCACTGGTGAAGGAAATGGCAACCCATTCCACTGTTCTTGCCTGGGGAATCTTATGGGACAGAGGAGCCTGGCAGGCTAAAGTCCACAGGTTTCCAAAGATTTAGTGACTAAACAACAACAGTAAGAATTATTTGTGTATTTCAGTGGAAAACAAAGACTCCATTTAAGCTTCTGTTTGAAAATGTCCACCAAAATTGTCCTTCTAGACATTATCCAGCTAATTATATGTTTCTGATTTAAATTCTATTTATGTTAGTTGAATATAAATTTCTCAGAAACCTGTTAGTGATACTGAACAGGACCATACAGGGTTTCTGGGCACAAAAGCCTCTCTGTGTTCCCCATTTCTTGATTACAGGAAATAAGCTTCATTCAACTTCCATGATTTCCCTGAGTTCCAATAGACAGATTCAAGCAGTTCCTAATTAGGGAAGGGAGAGGATGTAGAGAGGGTCTTCCCTGTAGCTCAAATGGTAAAGAATCTGCCTGTAATGCAGGAGACCCGGGTTTGATCCCTGGGTCGGGAAATCCTCTGGAGAAGGGAATGGCAACCCACTCCAGTATTCTTGCCTGGAGAATCCCATGAACAGAGGAGCCTGGTGGGCTACAGTCTATGGGATCACAAAGAGTCAGACTAAGCAACTAACACTAGGCAGATAAGAACAGTCAAAGATACNAATGGCAACCCACTCCAGTATTCTTGCCTGGAGAATCCCATGAACAGAGGAGCCTGGTGGGCTACAGTCTATGGGATCACAAAGAGTCAGACTAAGCAACTAACACTAGGCAGATAAGAACAGTCAAAGATACAGTAATGCAGCCATGGGGCAAGGCCCTGAGTCCTTATCAAGGGATGTGTGTAACAATATCTTAAGCTGTTCTCCAGATACTGAAACCACCAGTAGGTGGGAGACACTAATGCTATGCTGCCCATAAGCACATAGACCCCAGGCTGATTGGACCCAGAATGTTGATGATGCTGACTTACACTTACCTCATTACCACCACTCAGTCACAAGAAGGTCCATGGACTGATCACACCTTCTTTGAACCATTACTGTAAAACTCATTTCCCCCTCCAGGTCAGGACACAGTTTTGAGGGCATTAGCCCGCTGTGGCTCCCTTTGTCTGGCAAAGTATAAAGCCGTTCTTTTCTACTTGACTCAAAGCTCTGTCTTCCAGATTTAATTCAGTGTCAGGGTACAGAAGCTGGATTTGGCTTCTTTAGCATGGTCGTTAATAAGCAAGCCCAAATGGGAAATATCTGCATTTGTGTTTTCTTAAATAATAGTGAAAAGAAAAGAAAAAAGAAAACAAACTTCTAAGACTTTATGCAAATTTTAAGTATGAAAATATTGCTTTATAATTGTATCGAACATTTTCTGTTTGTATATGCCAAATATTATTATTTTTTCTTTATGTTTCTGTGATATTTAAACATACACTTGGTTGGAGATTGTGTTATTCTTTGAGTCCAGAAATGTTCATTAGCTTCTTTGCAGGGAGTCAAAGTAATTATGTATATGCATGTATTTAGNTATTTTTTCTTTATGTTTCTGTGATATTTAAACATACACTTGGTTGGAGATTGTGTTATTCTTTGAGTCCAGAAATGTTCATTAGCTTCTTTGCAGGGAGTCAAAGTAATTATGTATATGCATGTATTTAGTTTCCATCAGAGAGAGAAAGAGCATTTTCAGTAGATGAAATTAAACTCTGTGTCTTTCAGAAAAACTGTGAGAATAATTATGAAAAGATAACCTGATTCTGCAAGCCACAAAATGTATTCATTAATAAAATAAACATATACAAAGTGAATGTTTACTAACAATAACAGGGCAGTAACTTCTGTTTCACTTTTCACTTTCATGCATTGGAAAGGGACATGGCAACCCACTCCAGTATTCTTGCCTGGAGGGCTGCCGTCTATGGGATCGCACAGAGTCGGACAAGACTGAAGCAACTTAGCAGCAGCAGCAGCAGAGTACAGAGACAATAAGTAATAACAAGTGCAGGTGACATTTTCCTTGTCAGTCTGCTCAGAATCTTTAACCCAAAACCTTTCTGGACTTTGGGGTATAAGGAATGTTTATTGACCTCTGTTAACATCATCCTAAGAATTTTCACTGTGAAAGGCAGACGAGCGGAAGACAAAATGATAGTCATTTAGGTTTTAAATTATTAATGTTACTTTAAATAGGCAAGGTTTAGGCATTTTAAATTCTGATTAAGAGGATTCAGATGTTGTAATGGAGGTTGTTGTTGTTCAGTTGCTCAGTCCAACTCTTTGAGATCCCCATGGACTGTAGCATACCAGGCTTCCCTGTCCTTCACTATCTCCTTGAGTTTGCTCAAACTCATGTCCAATGAGTTGGCGACGCCATCCAACCATCTCATCCACTGTCACCTCTTTCTCTTCCTGCCTTCAGTTTTTCCCAGCAACAGGGTCTTTTCCAATGAGTCAGCTCTTTGCATCATGTGGCCCAAGTATTGCAACTTCAGCTTCAGCATCGGAACTTAAAATGTGTATTCAGGGTTGATTTCCTTTAGGACTGACTGATTCGATCTCCTTGTGGTCCAGGGAACTCTCAAGAGTCTTCTCCAGCACCACAATTCGAATGGAAGTATTGAAAGTGTAATTGGTAAAGAGACACCTTAAGGTTATTTCAGTTATTTACATAGTAGCAGAATTACCTCTTATTTTGAATAAGAGGAAAAGAAGAAATGGTTGATGACACAAAAAATTATTTTGTGTAAAAATTTAAGCACATTTCAGTTTGGTGATTTCTGCTTTATTTTCCCTATACAGAAGGAAATGGTAGTATTTCAAAGTTATGAAGGCTGCAATGATTGTTGGATTAAAGCTAAATATTTGAAAGGAGCCCAGTGAGAATTCAGAAAGAGAGTTGTCTAAGGGTAAGAAGAAAATGAATATTGTTAAGGCCCATTTGAAGCTGGACACTATGGGTCTCTTTTTCCATAAATTGTAAAATGCTCCACCTTTCCTTTATTTTATACCCTGGATTTAGAGAGATAATGAAGTCAATTCTGGCCTCTGTATCCTGGCACTGAATTAAATCAGAGATTTAGTTTTGGGTAAAGTAAGAAAGAATAGCTTTATTGCTTTGCCAGAGAAAAGGGCCACAATATGCTACTGCTGTAAAAACTCCTTGTGTTTCAGCCTGGAAAAGGTAGTGAGAAGTTTTATAGAAATGGTTCAAAGAGAGTGTGATCAATTCATGGACATTCTTCTAATTGCTTGGTGGTGAAGTAAATGGAAGTCAGCATCATCAACCTTCTGGGTCCCATGGGCCTGGAATCTATGTGCTTGTGAGCAGTGTATAGTTAACTTCTCTTACCTGGTGGGGTTTCAATATCTGCAAAACAGCTCAAAGATATTGTTATGTGTATCCCTTGATGGGGAACCAGGACCTTGCCCCAGGCTACATTATGTTTCTCTTGACTATTTCTCCTTGTCTCTGCATCTCCTCCCTTCCTTATTGATAGCAACAGTTTGAACCTGCCTGTTGGACTTGAGTGAAGGTCAGGAAGGTTGAATGAAGACTATTTCTTGAAATCAAGTTCAGTCCAGTCGCTCAGTCATGTCTGACTCTTTGCGACCCCATGAATTGCAGCACGCCAGGCCTCCCTGTCCATC
>SJYV01026221.1:0-12374 GCA_006410875.1 Neotragus pygmaeus
CATTGTTTGTTTTGATCTATAAATTTCTCCAAAAGATGTGATGGTTATGGCTAATGGGAATACTATGTATTTAATGTTATGTCCTCTAAACATTTACATATTTTAATTATTTTACATCTAAATGCTTGTATAGATACTGGATTGTATATGTGGGCTTATATAATGGTATGTTAGAATTCAAGACAATATTCTAATATTAAAATTCACATTTTAGACTATGGATATTCATTCCCCCAAATTTGATGTAGTTTTTCAGACTGAAGACCCCAAGAAAGAAAAAATACATGCATATGGTAAGTGTCCCCTATATACCTTGAAGGATCTTACAGGAAAAGAGTAGGAAGAATTGTTCTTAAGTTTACTCAGGACCAAATACAAAGACATGAATAAAAAAGTGCAATTAGGATAGAAGATTTCTCGAGTGTTTCAAATTTGAAAGAGATAAATGAAGTATGCTTAAAAATATCCACCACTTTGAAAAATGTCTGAAACACAATTTTCCTTGTAAAGGCCTAATGAGCCAGGGAGATGGACTAGATTCCTTCTCAAGGTCACTCTAAAGATATGTCTTTTCTTCTGTAAGAACAGAGACTTCTCTTCTCCTACTCAGACCCAGATCAGGTAGCTAATTGGAATTCTGTGACGTCTTTCTGAATCCTAATACTATAATAAACAGTGCCATCTACTGACTAAATTATATTATTGACTACCTCCCAGAAGTAGTAAAAATTCATGGAATTGTAAACCCTACTGAGAGATTTGTTATATTCATTTATTTTAGTCACACGTTATACATACTTACTTAAAGCTATGGGAAATGTAGATATAGTCTGTTTTGATCTTCTTGGTTTTTTTTTTAACAGATGAGAAGATTGAGATTCAAAAGATCAATCAACTTGCCTGAAATTTTGACATAGCATTTTTCAGTAAGCACGGTTATAAACAGAACCCTGGGAATGGAAGAAAATTTAACACTCTGGATATGGAAATCAATCTGCAATGTTGTCCATCCACTGGGAAAAAAATCTGACAGATATGATTAATTACATAAGCATGAAATCAATATAGGAAGGCAAGATGGGAAACTGCTGATGTAAAGGTTTGGAAGAAGGAAATGCTCACGTGTAGGCTTAAGTAAAAATAATGAAAGAGGAAATACTAAGTTAAGGTTATTTTGTTCCTTTTGCTTTAACAATAGAGAGTTGGAACTATTTGGTTCCAACTTGATTTGGAAACTTGATTTGCCTTCACAAAGACATGATATATAAAATGAACTCATTTTGCTTCAAGACATTTCTCATCAATACCCACTTATAATGCAAGAACTAAAACATAATTATAGTCATAACTTTAGATTTACAGCAATTAGGCTGAGTAAAATAGAACTATCCCAAATGAATATTACCATATTTTTTCATTATTAAGAATTAAGCCATGTTTGGTTTGTATTTGTGCCCAAGACGTAAATTATTTCTCTATTAGATAACATTTAAACATTAAATTCAAATGGATTCACAGTTCTGTCCTTCATAGCTTTTAACTGCAGTGTTCTAATTTAAGGAAGGGACTTAAATATTTATGAAGTGGACACTGGTGGAAGGATAGTCTGCCTTCTCTTTTAAGGTAATAAGTTATCAGGCTGATTACAATAGATCCAGATATTTTGTTGTTATTGTTTTTAGGCTCATACAAATTTATATAAAATATGTGAGAATATTTTTTTAATATACATCAAATTAAGGAACTTAGTGTTAACCAACAGCAAAATCAATCATGTTTGAAAATATCTCCAATTATACTAGTCAATTTTTATCCTGATATCTTCCATCTTTTAAACTTAGAGAAAGTTAAAAGCACTGAAAATTCAGATTTCACTTTAATTTGAAACCACTTGACCATGTAAGGTTTCAGAATGTGGGTTTCTTTCTCTGCTACCCTTACTCAAACAGTTTTCCATGAGTCAAACTAAAGTCTCCTAAAGAACCAGAATTCACCATATCTAAGATGCCGACAGTAACAGCGTAACACTGGAGAAAAGTGCTTTCAGAAGGGGCGCGCTGACCTAAGGATATACACAACATTCAAAGTGATCTGGGGACTAAAGACAGAGACTCGGCTGACGGCACATTGCAAGTCTCCTCGAAGATGTCCTTGGCCAAGGATGAGGATAGAACCCAGAACTGCTGACTGCAGCAACTGGAGTAAATCCTGAAACCACACGACTGTTTAGCAGAACACACAGATACTTGTTTTCTGTACATGTATATTGGGGTTTGGATAGGATTTCAAAATTGTTCACACTCAGCATCTTCTGTTTCCAGGATCTCATTTGATGAGCCCTTCTCTTTCCATCATCTGATCAGGAGACATGGAAAATTTGACTCTACTTCACTTTTATATTTATCTCAGAATTAAGTTTTATGCTCCATTTGCCATCTGCTGTGTTTGTGTTCTCTGCCCTTTTTAACCCTGTATTGAAAGAAGCTTTAGACCCATTTGGATGATAGTCATTTGCAAACAATGGATGAAATCAGAATAATATAGCATGAACCAGTATGAACACGCTCATACTTCTTGCTTTCTCTCTATTACAGTGAACTACAAACCTCGGGCATCCAAAACTGGAACTGATTTTGGATTTGATCAATTCTAAATTTAAGGGAGGCAGTGTGTGTGTGTGTGTGTGTGTGTGTGTGTGTGTGTGCGCACGCGCGTGCACAAAAGATAGAAAAAGAGAGAGACTAAAGCAAACACATTTACCGAGACAACAGTAACAGCAGAATATTCACGCTGAGGCGGTAAGGTGCTCCATTTATTTTCATTGTCGGTTTTGTATTTGTTGTTTGGTTGGTTTTGGCCATGCTGCACAGCATATGCGATCTTAGTTCCCTGACCAGGAATTGAATCCACATTCCCCGTGCCCCCTGCACTGGAAGCACAGTCTTAACCACTGGACCATCAGAGAAGTTAACCTGTTTTCGTTGTTTTATTTTTTGTTGTTTTATTATTCCACGAGTGGGTCAAGAGAGACCTGGAGTAACAGGCAAATTTGGCCTTGGGGTACAAAACACAGTAGGTCAAAGGCTAACAGAGTTGTGCCAAGGGAACACACTGGTCATGGCAAACACCCTCTTCCAACAACACAAGAGGAGACTCTACATATGGACATCACCAGATGGTCAATTCCAAAATCAGATTGGAGAAGCTCTATATAGTTAGCAAAAACAAGACCGGGAGCTGACTGTGACTCAGATCATGAACTCCTTATTGCCAAATTCAGACTGAAATTGAAGAAAATAGAGAAAACCACTAGAACATTATGCTATGACCTAAATCAAATCCCTTATGATTATACAATGTAAGTAACAAATAGATTCAAGGGAGTAGATCTGATAGAGTGCCTGAAGAACTATGGATAGTGGTTCATAACACTGTATGGGAGGTAGCAATAAAAACCATCTCCAGGGAAAAGAAATGCAAAAGACAAAATGGTTGTCTGAGAAGGCCTTAGCTGAGAAAAGAAGAGAAGCTAAAAGCAAAGGAAAAAAGGAAAGATATACCCATTTGAATGGAGAGTTTCAAAGAATAGCAAGAAGAAATAAGAAAGCCTTCCTCAGTGATCAATGTAAAGAAATAGAGGAAAACAATAGAATGGGAAAGACTAGAGATCTCTTCAAGAAAATTAGAGATACCAAGGGAACATTTCATGCAAAGATGGGCACAATAAAGGACAGAAATGGTATGGACCTAACAAGCAGAAGATATTAAGAAGAGGTGGCGAGAATACACAGAACTGTACAAAAAAGATCTTCATGACCCAGAAAATCACAGTGGTGTGATTGCTCACCTAGAGCCAGACATCCTGGAACGTGAAGTCAAGTGGGCCTTAGGAAGCATCACTACCAAAAAAGTTAGTTGTTTTGTTGTTATTATGGAATAACTTCTTGACTAGACACACACTCTATAATCATCCAGGGTCATGCATGCCTCAAATTAGCAAAAGCAATTTATGAAAGTAATTCAAAATGAAGTTAAAATATGTGTAACAATTATTTCTAGCTTATATACCAGGTGACTAAATGTATGACATATAATAGGATCCAGCTAATTATCTAAGCTCAGACAGCAAATATCTAAAACAGTAAATTCTCTACTTGATCCATGGCCCACAACTGCCATTTTTTACAGAAAATCTTGAAAGTTGTTGAAAATTATAACCAATAATATGCCATTACCCATGATCAAAAACGAGGCCTGAGAATCTTGGATTAGTGCTAAATTTCCACTGATTGAGAAGAAAAATCCATGTCTGCCCACCTGCACCCCCTCCTAATTAATTGCTTTCTAAAGTGGCCTGAGGAGGAAAGAACAAGGTCAGTTGCTGCTTCAGTCACCCCAATTCATTAGAGGCCAATACAAGGAACTACCCGTATATCCAGGTCCCCTACAGTTTTGAGAAAGATCATGATCCAGATAGATTTTTAACCTCTTTACTTCAGTCAAATAAAGCTTGGAAGTAGGTTTTAATACACAGAATCCAGTGGCCCCATCAGGATGCTTGCACTCCAATGGACCACCTCCACTGGTGGATATACCTGTGTTTCTGAGTATACCTGGGATAGAGTCATAGGCACACAAAGGCAATCCATTCAGGGGAAATCTGACACGATTCAGATTAGGGCATCAGTTTATCTCTCCTTGCTTCTTTAACCTATTCATATAAAACAGAGCTTTCATTTGAAGATGTGCCTAATTCCTGAAATGTTCACTTCCTCAGGCACTGAATCTTCTTCACATATTTCCCACTGCAATAGGAGGTCTTTTATAAATAGGATGAAAATGTAATTTAATAGTTTTTCAGATGACTTTTGAGAGTGGAAGAGAAAGACATTAATGATGACCCAGGACAATTAAGATAATCTAGAGCTGTACGAGTAGAAAAATTCAGGATACACAGGTTCCCGTTACAAGCCTTTAGGGTTTTAGGAAAAGAAATGAAAAGACTGTGGTAGGGTTGGGAGACGGCAATGGCACCCCACTCCAGTACTCTTGCCTGGAAAATCCCATGGACGGAGGAGCCTGGTAGGCTGCAGTCCATGGGTCGTGAAGAGTCGGACACGACTGAGCGACTTCACTTTGACTTTTCACTTTCATGCATTGGAGAAGGAAATGGCAACCCCCTCCAGTGCTCTTGCCTAGAGAATCCCAGGGATGGGGGAGCCTGGTGGGCTGCCGTCTATGGGGTTGCACAGAGTCAGACATGACTGAAGCGACTTAGCAGCAGCAGCAGCAGCAGGGTTGAATACTGCGTGGTGGATACCTTCCCATTATCCAAAGCCCACTCCTTCATGATTCCTGTCTCTCACTTCAAATGCTGCCTGGCAAACAGATCATCTGCTACAACCAGCTCTCACTTTTACAATTAATCTACCTTACATTTATCACATGTACATGATACATACACTGTCTTACACACAGTAGGAAGACATAACAAGACTAATGAACAATCAAGTAATTCTGTTGATTTTCTAGAGTATTATGGATGCTCAAAACATTGACCAAAGAATTTAGAAATAGATAACCTAAAGTTTGCTTGGAATTACTTATCACAATTCACTTGGCAGTGCCCCTTGTATTCTTTCTGGAAAACAGCCTTACACAGACCAATGGGATACTAGAATATTGTTTATTCAGAGAATCATCATCATTATCACACAGTTTATCCTGTAAGATTTTTTTGTCCTTTTAGCTTGAGTATTTATATTTTTATATTATATAAAATTATATATTGTATTTTATTTTATATATTTATTTTTAAATGTTGCATATTTATATATATTATTTATATATGTTATATTTTATATTATATAACTATATATATTCAGTTCAATTCAGTCTCTCAATCATGTCCAACTCTTTTCAGCCCCATGAATCACAGCATGCCAGGCCTCCCTGTCCATCACCAACTCCTGGAGTTCACTCAGACTCACGTCCATCGAGTTGGTGATGCCATCCAGCCATCTCATCCTCTTCCTCCTTCCCCCAACCCCTCCCAGCATCAGAGTCTTTTCCAATGAGTCAACTCTTCACATAAGGTGGCCACAGTAATATTATTATATTTAAAAATATAATTTCCTACTATGTTTTTCATTCTAAATTTTAAAAAGTATGTTTTGAAAACATGATTGCATTTTCCACCATGCAGTTTCTCCCTTCTGTTTCTAATGGTTAGTTACCATATACCCTTGGTAAACATTCTGAACTTCTTTTAATAAGTACTTTACTACTTTTAGGAAGTTATGTTTTTTAAAAAGATGAAAATCAGAACCATAATGAGATCCTGCTTCACACTCATTCAATTCAGTTCAGTCACTCAGTCATGTGTAACTCTTTGTGACCCCATGGACTACAGCATTCCAGCCTTCCCTGTCCATCACCAACTCCTGGAGCTTGCTCAAACTCATGTCCATTGAGTCGGTGATGCCATCCAACCATCTCATCCTCTGTCAGCCCCTTCTCCTGCCTTCAATATTTCCCAGCATCAGGGTCTTTTCTAACGAGTCAGTTCTTCACATCAGGTGGCCAAATTATTGGAGTTTCAGCTTTCCAATGAATATTCAGGACCTATCTCCTTTAGGATGGACTGGTTGGATCTCCTTGCAGTCCAAGGGTCTCTCAAGAGTCTTCTCCAACACCACAGTTAAAAGCATCAATTCTTCAGCACTCAGCTTTCTTTATAGTCCAACTCTCACATCCATACATGACTACTGGAAAAACCATAGCTTTGGCTAGAAGGACTTTTATCGGCAAAGTAATGTCTCTGTTTTCTAATATATTGTCTAGTTTGGTCATAGCTTTTCTTCCAAGGAGCAAGCATCTTTTAATTTCATGGCTGCAGTCACCATCTGCAGTGATTTTGGAGCCCAAGAAAACAAAGTCTGTCATTGTTCCATTGCTTCCCCATCTATTTGCCATGAAGTGATGGGACTGGATGCCATGTTGTTAGTTTTCTGAATGTTGAGCTTTAAGCCAACTTTTTTACTCTCTTCTTTCACTTTTATCAAAAGGCTCTTTAGTTCTTCTTCATTTTCTGTAATAAGGGTGGTACCATCTGCATATCTGAGGTTATTGATATTTCTCCCAGCAATCTCCTGGCAAAAAACCTATTAGGATGGATAAAAGCACAAAGATAGGTAACAATAAGGATTGACAAGAATGTAGAGAAATAAGAACCCTCACACATTGCTGGTGGAAAAGTAAAATGATACAGATGCTTTGGAAAATAGTCTGGCAATTCCTTAAACAGCTAAATGTATAGCTTCCATCTAATCTAGCAATTCCACTCGTAGGTATACACTAAGAAAAATGAAGCCATGTGCCTTAGCTTTATCTCACCAAGTACTGATTAATATTTTGCTTCATTCCTAAGCTTTAGTGTTGGAAAAAATCTAGAAAATTTTCCATTGTATCCTCAGGAATAACTGATTATGATTTCAAGTTTCTGAGATCACTAATAGGAACGATATGTAAAAACACACAATGATCTCACTGATTTATAAATTATTTTAATGAAGAATATGTTATTTTCCATTTAGCAAAATAGTAAAACTGAATATTGGCACAGAAAAATAAGATATTTATTTCTCCAAAATAAGATTCAATTATTTTTTAACATATACTCTGAATTCCATGTTAGGAATGATTATCTGCTAACACAGTATGGAGCAGTTTTCATGTAACACAAAAAGTAAAGAGTGTTAGATCTATATTGGACTTTGGGAATTGAATTTCTGCCCTTTCTGCCTGCTAACTGAGATTTGGGAGAATTATCTAGGTGTTATTTTGTATTAACTGTATAATGATAATAATAATGCCAGCATAATAGAGCTTCTGTGGACCACCCACAAGGGGGAGTCTGCAAACTGAGGTGGCCCTGGAGGGGCTGAAGATTGAAGAGGGAACCTTCACCTCCACAACTCATTCTGTGTTTTTCTTTCTTTCTTTCTTTCTTTTATACTTTTCATTCCCTCATTCAACAAATATTAATGTGTGTCTTCCATGTGCTAGCCACATTCTCAAGTTCTGGAATTTCAGTGAACAAAACAAAAGTCCCTGTCTTGAAGGAGCTACCATCATAGAAAATGAAAGGCAAACAATAAACAAATACTAAGTCAGGAACGTATAAGTGTTCTGCAGAAAAATACTTCAGATTAAGGTGAAGAAGTGGCAGCTGAAAGCAGCCATGTCTATATTCGGACAAAGCATCCAGGCAGAAGGTGTCCTAACTCTGAAGTGCTTGTGCTCACACAGCAGGAGAGACTGCTTGGTATTGTTGTAGGATAAGAGAGCAAAGAATTAGGTGGGAGCTGTTTTCTCAGTTGTATTCCAAAGTTCAAATTTTAGAAACTTAGATTTTTTTTTTCAGTAGTTTCCTGAATTTCTACCCACAACTTACTCTTTTATCCTGAAAAGGGAGATTTAGTTTGATATCTGATGATTCCTCCTATTTATATGTTGTTCCATGGACTTATTTGTCTATAAGAAAAAGGTAAGAACAGTTTTCTGTAACCAATGATTGTAATTTTACTTCACAGTTGAAGACTCCCAGATGTTTGCTCTGCTTTCCACTTTTCTGAGAGAGGTTTTAGATGTATCTGTTTGCCAAATTAATATTTTACACTAATTTTTCTTTTCTTGGAGGATTTCTGTTCTCTTAAGAGGTTTTATTTTTAATTATTTTTAAAAATACTTTCCTTTATATTCTCAGTAATGGTTATTTGTGATGATTTTGACATCTAGTCTAGTACACAGTACTTCATAAAATTTGTCATGCTAGCAGAACTATTGCTAAATAAAAATTAAACAAAAAAGACCATGCTATGTATTCAAATGGGAGTAGGGGTAAGGAATGAGTCTTTCAAGTATTCTTAGAGAAACCAGGTGGTTTTATCATAAATATTCTACTTTAACATATGTAAGCCATTATGCATCACAAACAAGATAGGCAAACAAGATCAAAGTTGTAATCTTCAACTTGTACCAACCAAGAGAATCAAGAACAGAAGAAAGGGTGGGATCAGGTATCCTCAGGCCCCAAAGAAAGCGAATTCACTGAACTGCAGAGTCAAACACTTTGCGCCCAATGACTGTCACAGCACAAGAACAACCCTAAGCCAACTTCCATATGCCAGCTCACCCTTCGCCTACTTTCAGGGAGAAGAATATATTGGTTGGTAAGAGAATATTCTCCAGCTTTTAATTTAGTTCAGTCTGACACAGCATTTCCCCTCATTTTCGGTTGCTTTCTTTCTCTCTGGTAAAATGAAAGTCTAAACTTTCATTGGCACTGCTGTTAATTCTGAGACTTCTAGCAAAGCATGAGAAGAGCTGAGAGCTGAGAGCACCATTGCTCTCAGAACCATCCTTCTGGGGCCATTAGGAAAATGGAATATGCAGTTATAAACTCAGATGCTGAAGAAGCTGCTCCAACTATTGTTCCCTTCAGACCTCTCTTTCACTAGAGGACAGAAAATCTGTATCTTCCTGTGAAGACAGAGTAAGCATTGTTTGATATAACTTGAGAGTCCTGATATGAGCTGAAGAATAGTGAGGGTTCATGTACAAGCAGTGAAGTCTTCAGCAGCTGCTTTGCAAGTGACATGCTAGCTGCTGACATTTAGTATCTTATTTTCATTTTCCTATGAAGAAGAAGAATGTAGAGATTAGAATGATCCTCCATCATCCACAACCGAGAAATGAAAGACTAGGGTCAAAAGATCTTTCTAGGGCACTCAGTGTGAAAATGTGTAAGTGGAAGTATTCGTCACTCAGCCATGTCCGACTCTTTGAGACCTCATGGACTGTAGCGCACCAGGCTCTTCTGTCCATGGAATTCTCCAGGAAAGAATACTGGAGTGGGTTGCCATTCCCTTCTCCAGGGGATTTTTCCAATGCAGGAATTGAACACAGATCTTCCACATTGCAGGCGGATTCTTTATAATCTGAGCCACCAGGGAAGGCACTCAAATCAAATTAAAAGCTTTGAGTGTGTAACTAAGGCCACAGTATAATGGAAGTCTTTGAAAGACTAAATTTTCGTTTCTGTCATATTCCAAGCATTCCTTTCTTTTTCTGACTTCTAAATCTGTTCTTGCCTCTAATCTTCTGTTAGAGATGCTGGTGACAGGTTAGTACACAGATGTGGCCTGGAAAGTTAAGAAGAACTTTATCAGGATGTAGGGCTCGAAGTTGAAGTGAATTTGATAGATGGCAAGGAAATGAATATGCCAATCAGAAGAAAAAAACAGAGCATGCAGTACAAACTGAACAGTTTTTGTTTGGGGAAAATGTGTGTGTGGTAAGGGTATGGTGAAAGGGAAGGAGGCTGTCGGTGATGCAGATAGAAGCAAGGAGCCTTAGTGTCTGTGTATACTTCTCTGTGTATTCTTCCCTCTCAGCATGGTAGCAATGTAACTCCACTCCTTCGTCCCAAATGGTAAGTCATCCCCTCCTGCTCTGAGATGAGCTGAGTTCCCGTGCTAAACACTTTAAATGAAAGTAGAGAAGAAATAAACAAGAATCGTTTCTCAGTGCCTGGTCTATAAGATGTAAAAGTCACGAATCATCAAGAGTCATTTGCAAACAACTGAAATGGTTCTATTAAGTAAAGAATGAAAATTACTAGAATGATGCTGAGAACACGACAGAAGCATAGGGACAGGTGAACAAACTTTGGGAAACATCTAAACTTGAAACTTTGGATCAAGTATCAAGACCTTGGGAATGGACCATCTCTTTATTGTGCTGTAAGTGGGACACTCAGAGCCCATCACATTCTTCTCATTTGTCTCCCCTCAGGACACATATTGGTAATTGTCCTAGCTTTTAATAGGGTACCAACCACTGGAAGCTGTGATGAGGGATGGAGAATAAAGACAGTCCTGTGATTGTCATTCTAGACAAACCACATGGAATGGGAGAGGGTCAGACATATGACCAAAGAATGGATACTGAGATGATCAAAACCATATGAGCCCATTATAATTCGGGGCTTGACAGTGCTAATGTTTTTTGTCATAATAAAAGAAGTGCAGCAGAAAAAGGTAGGTGGGGGGAGATAGAGAAACAATAAAGGAATAACTAGAAATATCAGGAATTTCAGAAAATGTTGGGTGTGCAACTCAAAGAATTACTGCAAATTCCTGACACACAGCTATTTGAAACAAAGAAAATAAAGAATGCTGTATCTATGGTTCTTTGAAATAAACATTTGAGTATGGCTCTGTGTCATGGAAAATTCTCTTGAAACTTATTCTGGTAACACTGCTTCATTATAGGTCTCTACCTTTTTTCCACTTGTACATGTTTTACAGTTTCAGACTTAATACTTAAACTGAGTTAATGGCAAAAATAAAGACTAGGTCATTTAGTGATTCTTTTTCCCAATTTTATGGAGTTAATTAACAGGGAACCCATCTTCAGCTATCCTCAAAGGCTTATCCTCACAAAGACCAACACATGGGATGCATTTGCGAGCTCTTCATTGAAAGCCACTAGTAAATTCAAGTGCCATCAGTCACTCCACTGTGACCCAGAAACTTTGTAAAACTCTGTTTTTATTAGCTGTGTGCCAGTTAAAATAATAGACTCCTATAACTTTGTTTGAAGAGTTGCTTTATATTATTTTAAGAAAAATTGTTTAACTTAATTTGATGTTTTTAACTTTTTCCATTGTTTCTGTTTTTATATGCAAAACATATTAAGATTTTGACCAACCTCATTGCTACCTTTGCCTAAGAATTACAACCCATGGGAACAGCACAAATGTTCATCAAGACAGAGATTAAATAAACTATGGTTTAATGCACATATGAAATATTATGCAGAAGTTAGAATGAACGAGGCAGTTCCATCTGCACTGTCAATGATATAGAGTGGAAAAAGCCAGCTACAGAACAAATATTATATAATTTAAACAAGAATTTTTAAGCAAGATATTCTTATTAAATTAATAAAAGGATGGGCCCCAAGAATTACTTTTGTTTAAAAGTTCCCTTTCAATTTCAACCTTGATTTGAGGGTTACAGTCAACAAAAACAAGACCAGGAGCTACTGTTGCTCAGATCATGAACTCTTTATTACGAAATTCAGACTCAAACTGAAGAAAGTAGGGAAAACCGCTAGGCCATTCAGGTATGACCTAAATCAAATCCCTTATGATTATACAGTGGAAGTGAGAAATAGATTTAAGGGACTAGATCTGATAGACAGAGTGCCTGATGAACTATGGACAGAGGTTCATGACATTGTAGAGGAGACAGGGATCAAGACCATCCCCATGGGAAAGAAAAGCAAAAAGGCAAAATGGCTGTCTG
>SJYV01026222.1:0-12893 GCA_006410875.1 Neotragus pygmaeus
ATATATTCTCTTTTATCCCAATGTGTTTTTAAAACTTTTTTTAGTCATTATTTCCAAACCTCTCTTGAAATGAGCCAAAAAACCATGAATTCATGAGAGCTTTCTTATCTAAAGAAATAAAATTCCTAATTAAAATATTAAAATGTAAAAAAGTTTAAATTTGAAAACATATCAGGTAGCACATCTGATTCACTGGATGTATAGAGTGTACAAACCATAGAATATTGAATCTTCCTTCAGAAAATTATGACAGCCTCTTGTTAAAAAGTCAGTGTGGAACATGTATTTTCTACAGGTTATAGAAACAAAATACATGGTTTCTTAAACCAAGTGTTGTTATTACATAAACCATATTTTAAGGTTGGAATTGAGTACATCTGCTTCAGAAAGGTGTATATGTCTTGTTTTGCTTAGGACTCAGTCCTGTGTAAGATCACTGAATGTAATAATGCCCAAAGGCATTAAAGATGAATAATTTCAGAAGACATTTCCCATCAGTTTAAATGCTAGAAATTAATCCTTTTCATCTATGCCCTGTTTATTCCTTTTCTCCTTTAAAGATAGTGTATCTTCACATCATTTTTTTTTGACAGTCAATAGTGAATAAAATGTCTGTGTCCTCCAAAATTTTAGAATCATGCAAGGCTATTCAAATGATGCAGTATATTTAAAGATAGGATTAATAAGCTTTTTTGCAAGATTATAATTCGACCCAGGGATCAAACCCAGGTCGCCAGCATTGGAGGCAGACACTTTAACCTCTGAGCCACCAGAGAAGCCCTGACTTATTAATACTAAACCTTTTAAAATAATGTTTTCACAGATAAATGGTTTCTATATGTGTATGAATAATTTTACCAATTTTTTACAGGCCAGAATTGTATATTTTTAAGTAGCGTTTCTAGTTTTTCATATCAACATAGGAATCAAAGTTATATTAAAAATTATTGAAAAGAAAATTTTAACAGTCATTAAGACCATAAACTGTTTTTTGATTAAGTTGCTTGGAGAGACAAATTGGAAAGCAAAAAAGGACCAAAAAAAAAAAAGNTATATTCAAGTGTACAACTCTTCTCCCAAATTATAGATGAGAAACCAAGCCTTAGATCCAGCAAAGACAAGTATTTTTAAAGCCTTATTCATAGCTGGTAAATAGTATTTCTGATCTGGAGAGGGATTTGTAATCCCTGACCTGGAAAACTTCTAAACCCAGATGCTGTGGCTGAATTATGTCCCACCAGAATTCATATGTTGAAGCCCTAACCTCCAATGTGATGGTTTCTGGAGATAGAGCCTCTGGGAGGTAGTTAGGTTTAGATGAGGTCATGAGGAGGGGGCCTTCATGATGGGATTCATGCCCTTAAAAGTAGCAGCTCTTTTTCTCCTGTGTAAGGACACAAGAAGGCAGCCATCTGCAAGCCAGAGAAGAAAGCTCTCACCAGAAAATGAACTCTAGCAAAGCTTGATCTTGGACTTTCCAGCTTTTCCAGAGCTTTGAGAAAATAAATCTCTGTTGTTTAACCACCCGCCAACATATGCTGTTTTGTTATGGGAGCCTGAACAGACTGAGATATCAGGTCAGGAGCTTCACATCATATCTTTGCAATATCCTAAACTCCCTATATCTTGGACTTCCTGGTGGCTCAATGGTAAAGAACTCACCTGCCGATGCAGGAGACACAAATTTGATCCCTGGATCAGGAAGATTCCCTGGAGAAGGAAATGGCAACGCACTCCAGTATCCTTGCCTGGGAAATCCCAGGGACAGAGAAGCCTGGCAAGCTAGTCCATCGAGTCGCAAGAGTCCAACACGACTTAGTGACTAAACAACAACAAACCCTGTATCTCATCACTTTGTATTGTTAGTGTCACTTCTGGCCATGTGACCTTGGATAAGTTGAGGACTTTCCCACATCTTAGTGTAATGATTAAGTGATTTAATACATGACCTCACCTAGAATAACATCCGGCAAATAGTAAACATCTAGTAAGTATGAAAAGCTGATTTTGTCATTCATTGTATCGTCATGGGACTACCTGGCTAAATTATAAACTTCATGAGGGCCTATGGACTTTGATTATGCCTAGGAATGAACACGGTGACACAGCACGTAAGTAAATATTTGCTAAATGAATGACCAGGTGATGAGAAAGGAGAGAGTGATTAGGAAAAAGGAAACATTTTCAGGAAGCATATACTACATCTACACATAGAAACAAGAGCTATCTTCGCAGAGATTTTAAGCAGAAATGTATAAGTTGCAATTTAATTGATTCATCACACAGCCAAAAAGGTGAGGAAAGAATAGTACAATATTCTCGGAACAACTGTCTTGCACATAATAAAATACCCATTGTAGAATTTTGGAGGGTGTGCTCTATCCTAAAACCCATTAAAGCTGCTGGAACACCCATTGTGAAGGTTTTGGTTTTTCATTTAATTTTAATAAAATATTTTACTGGAGGAAAGTTTGGGGTGTGATACCAATGAAGTGTGTCTACTGCTTTAGGTGACATTTCACTTCTGGACACCTGTGGAGATGAATATACTAACCCCAATGCCTGGGAATTTTGGTTGCTGGTTATCCAAAAATTAAATGTCATGTATGAAAACGTATTTTTTATTGTTTAATATCCAACTGTCTGCCCAGCAAATCAGAATGACAAAAAATAATAGCTATTTCAGGATGCGGCACTACATGCATGAGAGAAAATACATCTCATTTGGAACTTCAGTCCTATTCTTGATGAAAGATCTATGAGACATGAACTTTAAAATATTCCTCATTAACCCCTGAATAAGGGTGATTATGATCCTTTAATTTTGCTTTGACTGAAAGTAAAAAGCAAAAGCATGGCTATACTGCACAGTTGCAGCCATACCATATGCATAAACAATCCATATCTCTAGGCAAACCTTTTATAGCCTAAATAAGTCTAGAAGACAATGAGAGCAGTAAGTTAGATTTAAACGCAAGATGTTGATCTGTAGCTCAAGGAAGTCAGAGCAGACAGAGAGCCTGTTCATTTCAGCATAATTCCCACCTTGGACTAAAGTGTCTGAAGAAATTTAGCATTACTTTGCTCCACTAAAGACCAAATAAGTTGCATAATTGCAAAATTTAATGTCCCCAAAACAAGAAGAGGAGAAAAATTCTTTTTTGGTCCATTCTCCAGCATTCAAACATAATGCCAAAATAAAGCTTCCCAGAGATTTCTAACCTAACTGTTTGTGTTGGACAAAACCCATGAGTCCTCCCTGTCAGAATATCCCTCATCAATTCCTATGGAAAAGGAGGAAAGAATCAATATTCATGAAATCCTTGTGTACATTTGTTTGGGAAGGTCACATCATGTTTGGAGAGAGAGTCAAGAAAATCTACTTCTCCTCCTTTGGAAATCTATAGAGACCATCACTGTTTCCATGCACCAAACTTCCCACTGACAAGAGCAAGAGGTAAGCTAATTAAATAAAGTTTGGAACATGCTTCCAAACTTCTTCCATTAATTTCTTCATGAAAAGGTCCTCCCTTGTTTTGTGTATGTTTGTTCAAAGGAATTACCTTGCAGCTCTGACTACATCACATTGGTAATTGCTTCAAAAGATGTATTTCCTTCTCTTGTCTCGTGACTCTTCACTCTTTCCCTGGGTACTAGCATCTGGTCATATGATTTTCAGTATTATTTGTATGCTGGATGCCTAAGCTTATAAAGTCATCCCTGATTTTCATTTGAGTTTCAGACTTTAATATGCAACTTCCCACTTGATGTATTCATTAGGATGAAGAATAGAAATCTCAAACATAAACCTTTTAATCATAACTAAATTCCCATCCCATACCTATTTCTCTCACAGGCATCTGCTCACTTGCACAAACCCCAGATCTACGATTCATCCTCAATTATTTCTTTCCTTCTTCATCAGCAACTCCTGTCAGACTGGCCTCCAAAATAAATAATGAACAAGTACAAACTTAAATTAATTAACATAGTGATAAATGTCATGAAGACTATGAATCAGGATGATATAAGAGGATGGAGTGGGGAGGTACTTTTGATAGGGTCATCAGGGTAGGCCTTTTTAGGAAGGTGACAATTCGGTCATCTGGACATTCAGAGGGAGACATTTCCAGGCAGAATCAACTACTCTTAAGAAAAAGAAAGAAGGCTGTTTTGAATGAGGGAGGAAGTACCATGATCTCTGGCTGCAAAGGGAGATAGGGGTTAACTCATATAGGACACTTTAAGCCAAAATAAGAACTTTGAAGTATTTACCCAAGCACAATAGCAAGTCATCAGCAGATTTTAACCTGGGGATAACCAGATATGTTTTATTTTTAGAAGATCACTCCAGATCAAGATCCTCGGGCAACATGAGCTGAATTCAGTTGCATCCTTCTACTACCTTCGCCGCCACACAGAGATACTATTGATCCAACTGAATACAACAGAAATGCTGTGTAAAAGCACACAGCAATAATATAGAATACACAATCAATTCAGAAGGGAAGGAGGGAGAGGAGGAAAGAAGGGAGAAAGGAAGAGAAAAACCTTAAGAAACCAAGGTGAAAAAAGAACTCAAACACTGTGCGGTAATGCTGACAAGTGCTGAGAGAGAAGCCCAAGGCAGCCTGGGTATGCGTGTCAGCCCTGGATGCTAGAGCGGAAAGCAGGATGGGCGTGGGGGTGAGGGGGTGGAGTTGTACTCTACCTTGCAAGTGGAAAAAGGGGACAGGGCCCAGGAGCAGTGTGAAGCAGGAGAAGAATCCTGCAGAGGCTGAAGCTCCTGAAAGGATTTCCCTGTCTGGATAAAGAAGATTAGAAAAACCTCACCCATCAGCTCAGGGAAGAGGAAAGGAAGGCTCGCAAATTGCTGGGAATCTGAGTGGAAAACAAAGCCTTTCATGAAACTGAAACCCTATAACAGAAACGGCATCAGAAGTTACAATGACCAGGGAGTATAATAAACTTAAGTCAAGAGGATATTATGAAAACTTCTCTAGAACTAGTGAATCCCTGAAGTCCAGGCAAAAGTAAATGCAAAATTGAGCACCAGGGAGTGTCTGATTTATATGTAGAAAACAACAAAGAGCTCACAACAAAAAAATTGCAAAACACACAAGAAATGAAACCATTTGAAGAAGAGCAGCTACAACCATTAACAGATGTAATGCCAATATTCTACAGTAGTTGACAAAATCTGAAAGAGATTATGAAATAAGAATGGAAACTAAAATCAAAGAGCTTATGCTAAGGAAAAAGAAGACACGAGTTGAAAACAAAAACAAAGCACATATTGCTTTAAACATTAAAAAAAAATATTTATTCCAAAACAATTTTAAGGATGCCTCACACTTCCAGACTTTAAAACAGGTTACAAAGCTACAGTAATTGAAACAGTATGGTCCTGATAGAAAGACAGACATATGAACAGATGGAACAGAACAGCTCAGAAACAAACCATGCATATATGGTCAAATGATCTTTGACAAGGGTGCCAAGACTATGCAATGAGGAAAGGATAAGTCAACAAATGTGCCTGGGGACTTCCCTGGTGGTCCAGCAGCTAAGACTCTGCACTCCCAACGCATGGGGCTTAGGTTCAACCCTGGTCAGGGAACTAGATCCCACATG
Organism: Neotragus pygmaeus; assembly: GCA_006410875.1. Taxonomy (NCBI): domain Eukaryota; kingdom Metazoa; phylum Chordata; class Mammalia; order Artiodactyla; family Bovidae; genus Neotragus; species Neotragus pygmaeus. Next base: position 5,635 of record SJYV01026222.1, read on the forward strand.
CTATAACTAAAGATCCCGCATGCCACAATAAAGATCAAAGATCCTATACGCTGCAACCAAATAAATAAATATTTTTAAAGGACAAAAAAAAAAAAAAAAAAAACCCTAGCTTGGCAAGAGTTGTGAATGTTAGAAGATGAAGTAGCCTGGGCTGAGGATGATGAAGGTCTTGGATTTCACTGTGAAGTCAGAAGTCATTGACAGGGATTGAGGGGTTGATTAGAGGAGTGATGTNAAAAAAAAAAAAAAAAAACCACCTACAAATGTGCCTGGAAAACTAAACATTCATGTGCAAAAGAATAAAACTGGACCCTTATTCTATACCATGCCCCAAAATAAATTCAAAATAGAATAAAGATTTACATGCATGACCCAAAAGTATAAAACTCTTAGAATAAAATATAGGGAAGGCTTCATAACATTGGTATTGGCAATGATTTCTTAGATATGGTAACAAAAGAAAAAATAGACAAGTGGAACTATATAACTAAAAAGCTTTTGTGTAGCAAAGGACTATAAACAGAGTATACAAAATAATCCACAGAATGAGAGAAAATATTTGTAAACTATATATCTGAGGAGTTAATATCCAAAAATACATAAGAACTCCCACAAGTCAGTAACAAGAAAAAAATTTTTAATGGGCAAAGGACTTAAATAGACATGTCTCCAAAGAACACATACATGTATCCATAGGTACATAAAAAGATATTCAACATCACTAATCATCAAGGAAATGCAGATTAAAACCACAATGCAATATCACCTGACACCTGCTTGTGTGGCCATCCTCAAAAAACAAAACAAAACAAAACAAAAAATCCCAAGCCTTGGTGAGGATGTGGAGAGAAACTAAAATCTTGTGCCCTGTTGGAATGTAAATTGGCACAGCCACTATGAAAAACAGAATGGAAGTTCCTCAAGAAATTAAAATAGAACTGCACATGATCAAGCAATCCCACTTTAGGATATCTGTCCAAAAAAAAAAAAAGGAATCAGGATCTCAAAGAACACCATCTGCACTCCCAAGTTCACAGCAGTAGTATTCACAATAGCCAAGACGTAGTAACAACCTAAGTGTCTATGAACAAATGGAAGGATAAAGAAAATATGGTATATACATACAATGGAGTATTAGACTTTAAAAAGAAAGAAAATCCTATCATGTGCTACAACATGAACTCTGAGGATATAATGCTAAAGCCATTGGTGCTTTACCATAATGTTAAAGCCATCTGGGGACATAATGAAAAAGCCAGTCAACATGAAGCCAAATACTGCATAATTCCTATCATATGACATATCTGAAATAGTCAAACTCATGGGAGCAGAAAGTAGAATGGTGGTTGCCAGTGGTTGGAGGTGGGAAGGGGAGAAATGAGGAGTTATTGTCCAATGGGTATAGAGTTTCAGTCTATAAGGAAGTTGATGAAAGATGAAAAAGTTCTGGAGACCTACTGTATAACATTGTACATTGTACATAAAACTAAAATATTGTGCTGTACACTTAAAACTTTGCCGAGGACAGATTTCATGTTATGTGATTTTTAGCACAATAAAATATATGAGGGACACATCTTAATAAATGGTTTTATATTCAAGAAATTATTCATTAAATTATAAAAACTCAATGGAATATAGCAGATTGACTCCAAATATATTTGAGGCAATTACACAAAATGCAGCATAAATACAAAGGAATATGCAATCTGTAGGAGGGAGTAAGAAATATAAAGACTAGAAGAAAAGTTTCAACATACATCTACTAGGATAATAATAAGAAAGAATTGTAGAAAAGCAATATTTAGGTCTGAGCCATCACAGGACTCTAATCACCTGGGCATAAACTTTGGTCCAAGGGTGAACATATGTCCAAACCTTCCCAAATAGAATACCTCTTTATAACAGATATATGATGTTGGGAGATTTAATAACTTGTCACTGGGTTGCAAGATACAATGTCAGCAGTGTATGGTGCTTTGGGTGGTGGACTTATGGGATGGGGCAGCGTGAGCTAGAAAACTTTCACAATTCCTTAACTTTGTTCCATATCTATTTTATTCTTTTCTTTACACCAGCTACATCTGGGGGGACCCTAAAAACAAAGGCACACTTCTGAGCATACACTGTGAACCCCACACTTTCCTAGGCAGTAGGAATGAGCAAGAGCTGATCCACGGAGAACCAGAATGCCAGGGGCTGGAAGCGTCAGAAGGCAGCCTCCTTGCATCACATCCAGAGGCCCTCTGCTGTATCTTCCTCCCTCTAGAGCACTGTGCACCAGGCAAGATAATGACTGAGAGCTAAATTAAGGTACTTTAACCTCCTCTCAACCCTTGTTTGAGTTCATAATGAAATGAAATGCACTAGCCTCCCTCACTCTTGCCACACTTTTCGGGCAGAAACATCTCATTTGAAACAGCTTGGGCTCCCTGGGCTCTTTGCAAGGATTGGTGGGGATGAGTTTCGATGTTTTATAATTGTTGTGAAAAATCCTCTGCTCACAGCCTGAGGGAGAGCAAGGCCATGCGTAGAGTGAGGGCCAAATCACCAAGCTCTGGGAATGCTGTAACCTGAAACCACATGACTCTAGTTGGCAGTGGGGTCTGCTGAGTGATCAGCATGGGGAAGCAGGTATGACTAAACAGGGGCTGCTGAAAATTAAGGAAGATACTGCAAAGAAGCAGATACTACTAAAGAAGCACTGCGGTACTACATTCTAGCCAAAATGGATTAAATAATCAATGTAAATCCTTTTCCATTTGAGCAAAAATCCCAGTGAAAATTCCAGTAAGTCAGCTCAAAAGATTTCTGGATCAGTAGCTTACCTTCAAGGTGGTTAAAGACAGTCTTCATTTATATCTGTTGTGTCAGGTTTATCTCTTTCAGCATTGGTTCAGGATTTTTTTTAACAAAGTATTATTATTATTGGGCTTCCCTCGTGGCTCAGTTGGTAAAGAATCCAACTGCAGTGCGGGAGACTTGGGTTCGATCCCCAGGAAAGGCTCCAGTATTCTGGCCTGGAGGATTCCATGGACTGTATAGGCCACGGGGTCGCAAAGAGGTTAGTGGTAGTAGTCGTATCACTATAATTATTATTCGCATTAAAGCCAGTCAGGGCTCAGTAGACTTGCAGTGAGACGCTCTGATGTGTCCCTCAGAATCCCTGGGTGTGCTAAGTTGTTTCAGTCGTATCTGACTCTGTACAACTCTATGGACTGTAGCCCTCCAGGCTCTTCTGTCCATGAGATTCTCCAGGCAAGAATACTGGAGTGAAGTGACATGCCCTCCTTCAGGGGATCTTCCCAACCCGGAATCAAACCTGCGTCTCCTGTGGCTCCTGCATTGCAGGCTGATTCTTTACCGCTGAACCACCAGAACCCCTTCTCAGAACCCTCATCAGAACTGAAAGATTTCCCCAACTGCCAAGAGGGGTTCTGGAAGAAAGCCCCGTGAGGTGTCCTTCCCAGGGCACTTATGCCCAGTGACTGATTTATGTGAAAGAATAAATGTCTGGTCCCCTCCACTAACTTCAGAGCTCCTTATGGGGCTGGCCTATGCTGAAGCTATCTCCCAAGCCAGCTTCTCCTTCTGCCTAATTCTCTGTCTTTTAGCCGGAGCTATGAATCCCAAGAACACTCCCTCACAAACTGCTGCACACCAATCTCCATCTCAGCAGGCCATGGCCTCTGGCAACCACCATCTGGTGCTTTCACATCCTACCATGGACTTGTCCAGTAGTGTATGAGATACAGAGAGTGTGTTTTCACTCCAATGAGATCAAAGGATGCCGAAATAACATATCTCACTTTGCCAGATCTTATTCAGACACAACACCTGGTGGACAAAGTGACACCTGGATGCCTCTTCAAAGAAGGGCTTGCTGCCCAGCTGTGGGCACTGCAGTGAGCAAGGTGGCCTCGAACTGTCAGCTTCTTCGGGGTGTGCTTCAACTGCAGAGAGTGGCCCCAGCAAACGTCATGCCCCTTCTATGACAGCCCAGATCTGTTGACCAGGTGATCTAGTGACCAGGTGAGTTTTAGTTGCTCAGTCGTGTCTGATTCTTTGTGACCCCATGGACTGTAGCCTGCCAGGCTCCTCTGTCCATGGAATTCTCCAGGCAAGAATACTGGAGTGGGTAGCCATTCCCTTCTCCAGGGGATGTTCCCAACCCACGGATAGAACCCAGGTCTCTTGCATTGCAGATGGACTCTTTACCATCGGGGCCTGCCAGGGAAGCCCGACCAGGTGAGGTGTGCATATAAATATCCAGCCCACTCGGACCCAATAGGGGACATTCTAATGGGCCACATTTGCTCCAGAAACCCCAATCAGGTGATCCAAGGCCTTGTCAAGCCTGCATCCCGGCTGGACAGCTCCCTCTGCCAAGTCCTGCTTTCCCCTCGTCCTCTCATGCGTGCTGTTCCCAAATAATCATCTTGAGCCCCAAACTTCCTCTCAGCAGCTGCTTCTGGATAATACAACATGTGATACAACTTAACATTTCTCTTTCCAGGACAGCCTATGAGGTGTTCACTTAACAGAAAAAAAAAAAAAGTGTGTTAGGGAACTGGCAGATAGGAACAGCTCCTTCTCATCTGGGAAATGGAGAAATAATTGATGTTGCTGCCTCCCCTGGCCCCGTGGGATACCAGCCAGTTGTGAGGTGACCTTTGTCTGAATTTGAGAGATGCTGGCTGTCAGCAGGCCACCATTTGTGCAGTCAGTGGAAAACAAGACCAGGTGTATGTGAAATATTTATGGAAAATAAAGACTGAGTGGTCCTCTGTCACAGAGAAAATAGAAAGGACTTTAACTGCTCTTGCTATGGTGTTTTTATTAATAACATTAATGATACTCTGTATAAATCTACAACTATTATGTGTTTATTTGGTAATACTTTTAAAATTGGTAACAAATATATTGCTATTAATGGGCTCAAAGAATGAAAAGGATTGTTTAATCAAAAATCAAATACTTCATTCATGAGAAAGTTGATGACAAACTTATAAATTTCAAAATGTTTATCAAAACTGTCTACCTACCACGGGGACTATATGATACCACTGATCCCACAAAAATCAGGAGACACAAATATGCTAAGGCACCAATATCAACTCCCAAAGATTTTGCCTGAAGACAATGACCCAACATATACAGTTGGGTAATGTATGCAGCAAGACAAGACTTTTAGATGAAATAACTGCTCCTCTACATTAACTCTCTAACATTAACTTTCTTCCATTTTTCTTGTGCACATACATAAAGTGAAGGCAGCTATTAATGCACTGGCTCCAATGCAGAAAAATGTTTCAAACAATTCAATGATGCCATTTTTACATAAGTATAATCAGATGCTATGGGGCTTCCCAGGTAGATCAGTGCTAAAGAATCTGCCTGCCAGTGCAGGAGAGGGTTCCATCCCTGGGTAGGGAAAATTCCCTGGAGAAGGAAATGGCAACCCACTCCAGTATTCTTGCCTGGAGAATCCCATGGACAGAGGAGCCTGATGGGCTACAGTCCATGGGGTGGCAAGAGAGTCAGACACAACTTAGCAACTAAACAACAATCAAACACTATATATTGGAAGATGATTGTTTTTCAATAACGGTTTAATTTTTCAAATGGAATTCATGGTACCAAAGTAAAACATTTGGGATTTCACCCTGTTGAGAGTAAAACATTTGACATTACTAGAGCAAGATGCCATTATAAACTCAGTTAAACGAATCACTGCTACTGTAAATTCAGTGTTTAAAAAGTTCACACTAGCATTATCCTCACATAATAATATAAATACAGATTTTGATAGAGAACAATGCCACAGAAAAACCATGTTCTTTCTAAAGAAATTTATGGAGTAGAAATGTGCTTGGAATTAGGTGTGGTACAACATAATTTATCCTGCACTCAAGTTGTCAAACGGTAGCAGTAGCTATAGAAATTCATAAATATTATATCATATACATAGTAAGAATAACTGAACCACACTTTTTCGTGAAAAATCTGATTTTGAATACAAAGCAGTATGTGTTCTTCTCTTTTCTGGCAGCCATAAGTAGGATTTTAGACATATTTAAGCCTTTGAAGAAATATTTTGTAAATCAATCTAAGTGCCCGACAATGGTGTTAAATTCTTTGTAAGTGAGCCTTCTAAATTTGGTCCATATTTTTTCAAAATAGTTTTAGAAAATTTATCAACATCATCAATGAATGGAAGACCAAAAAGCTTCAGTTTTTCAGACTTCCAATTATTGATAACAAGGTATAAAGACAGCAAGACACTAAAGTTTGTCCCCACAAAAGAACTAAACAAATTAAATGATTTGTTCTGAACAAATCAAACAATGTGCAAGATTTAACTTTGAAATTCTATAACTGCACTTCAGAATATCTCAGGTTGTAAGAAACTTTTTTTAATAAAGCTCCTATTTTTTCTGTTTCAGATTAGGGTAAAGTTGAGAACTGAAATTTGCAAAATATAAACTTGGCAAAATAAAGAAAACTAATTTGACAAGCATTGCCTTGTAAAAATACTCTCTGAAGAAAGATACTCTGAATGGAGGCCAAAAGTAGCCTTGAAAAAACATAAGAATTGAGAATATCATCCACTTAGAATTTGTTTTGATCCTATTAAGAATGCTAGAGATAGTACATTCTGCAACATAATATGGTCTATAGAGAAGCTCAATTGAAGGTTCATTTCAAATTTATTAGCCTTAAGATGCAACTTTAAAGAAAATTTCAAGTAATTTTCTTCAAAAATGTAACATAGCAAGACCACATGGGGGAAAAAACATATTCTTCAGAAATATACAGTAGCATGTTATTTGAGATACACATGTTTTAAGAAACTGATTAAACGGGGTGGAGTTACAGGGTTGGGGGAGAAGTCTTTCAGATGGGGGTTCTGAGAGGGCTATCCTAGTGGCTCACCAGCAAAGAATCTGCTGCAACGCAGGAGCCTTAGGAGACCTGGGTTCGATCCCTGGGTCAGGAAGATCCCCTGGAGAAGGAAGGAATGGCAATTCACTCCAGTATTCTTGCCTCAAGAATCCCATGGACAGAGGAGCCTGGCGGGCAACAGTCCACATGGTCGCAAAGTCAGACACAACTGAAGCAACTAACACACAATTACTCTGATTCTTCTTTAATGTTTACTTTTCACTATAAGAAGTATTTTTAAAATTAACTTTAGGTGCTTTACAATGTTGTGTTGGTTTCTGCAGTACAGAAAAGTGAATCAGCTCTATGTTTAC
>SJYV01026227.1:0-16361 GCA_006410875.1 Neotragus pygmaeus
GATGGTGATGGACAGGGAGCCCTGGCGTGCTGCGATTCATGGGGTCGCAAAGAGTCAGACACAACTGAGCGACTGAACTGACTGACTGACTGATTGACTGACTGACTCTAAAAAAGATGGAAAGCAAAACCAAAAATAAACAGATGGGACTACAACAAACTAAAAAGCTTCTGCACAGTGGAGGAAACTATCATTAGAATGAAAAAGCAACCTACTGAATGGAAGACCATATTTTCAAATCATATATATGATAAGGGCTCAATACCCAAAATACATAAAGAATTCATACAACTCAACAACAAAAAACACAAACGACCCAACTGAAAAATGGGTAGAGAATTCAAATAGACATTTTTCCAAAGAAGATACACAGATGGTCCATAGGCATATGAAAAAAGTTTAACATCATCAGAATACAAAATAAAAAACACAAAAGATGTCACCTTATACCTTTTAAAATGGCTACCATAAAAAAGCCAAGAAATAGCAAATAAGGATATGGAGAAAAGGGAACCCTTATACAGTGTTTGTGGGATGGTAAATTGGTGCAACCACTGTGTAAAGTAGTATGTAGATTCCTCAAAAAATTAAAAATAGCATTATAATATGACCCAGCTATTCTTACTTCTGGGTATCTACTCAAAGAACACCAAAACACTAATTCAAAAAGATAAATGTACCCCTATGTTCATTACAGCATTATTTAAAATAGCCAAGATATAGAAGTAACATAAGTGTCCATCAATGGATAAATGGATAAGATCACACACACACACACACACACACACACACACACACACACACAGAATGGAATACTACTCATTCATAAAAAAGAATGAAATCTTGCTATTTTGACAACATGGATGAAACTTGAGGGTATTATGTTAAGTGAAATTAGTAAGATGGAGAAAGATACATATTATAAGATTTCAATCATGNCACACACACACACACACACACAGAATGGAATACTACTCATTCATAAAAAAGAATGAAATCTTGCTATTTTGACAACATGGATGAAACTTGAGGGTATTATGTTAAGTGAAATTAGTAAGATGGAGAAAGATACATATTATAAGATTTCAATCATATGGAATCTAAAAACAAAAACAACAAACAAATGAAATACAGTAAAAACAAACTCATAGATGCAGAGAACTGATTAGTGGTTACCAGAGGACAGGGATTGGGAGTGGGTGAGGGGGGACCTATATGGTGATTGGTGGTAACTAGACTTGTGATGGTGATCACTCTGTCGTGTACACTGATGCTGTTTAATAATGCTACACACTTTAAACTTACATCATGATCATCATCACTATCATAAATAAAAAGATGTGTAATCCAAGAAAAAAGCTGTTACAAAACTGAAATTAAGATTTCTATTTATTCCTCAAGGAATGGATAATACCAGGCACGTTTACATCCTTAGCAAGAAATACTGTTTGAGTACTTACAGTGTACCAAGCACCACTGGAGGAGATAAGGAGATAAAGAAAGAAGATGAAGTCGTAAACCTCTTGGAACTTACATGTAAATGAGGAAGAAACAAACAAGCAATAAAAAAAAATAGTTTAAGTAAGCAGTATAAGGAAAATATTACAGGATAAAGGGGATAGACAGAACAGGGAGGGAAGGAGACCTCTTCTGGACTGAGGGTCAGAAGGTTCTCTGAGGAGGGGTCATTTGAGCAAAGGCCTGAGCCAAGTGAATGAGGAAGCCATCTGAGAGTTGGAGGTATGAGTAGGGCAGGAAGACCCCAAGGCAGGAGACAGCTGGGCATCCTGAAATGAGACAAGATGGCTGGAGCAAGGCTGGATTTGGGTGGTCTGAGAGACAGGCTGAGATCAGATAATACTGGCTGTTTATCTGATAATAATGAGATCAGATAATACTGGCCACAGTTAGGAATATGGATCTTGTTATTCCACCAAAATGGAGTCTATGGTATTTACAGGAAAAACTCGAGTTCTAAAACAATAATATAACTTTCTCTGCCCTTTTGAAATCTCACCAGGTAGTGGTAGAAGTCTCAAATTCTATATTCTTGCCATCAAATGAAAAGTCAGGTACGAGGAAAGTGAAAATAATGGGGAAGAAAGTCCCATGGAAGAGACCATGAATCTTTCTTTCAGGAACTGCTCTTAATAGTGTTAAATGAGTAGAAATCTAAATGAGGAAACAGGGAAACAAATGCAGTGTTCAGTCCTCTCTGGCCATTGCAGTTGTAGGATATCTCCTGAAAACTAGAGATACTGTCTCAATAATTGTGATCCCCTCCATTCCAGTGGCCATTATTTACATTACACATATCCGCCTGTGTCTAACTATATTAACTGCCAAGAAAGCTTTGGAAAAACAAGGAATCCTGTTGCTTGGCAAAGCCAGGGGTGTCTAGCTATTTCCTGTAATAATTCTGCACTTAGCAAATTTACCCAAGAGGGAAAAAGCTCATAGAATTTCACGAAAGATATTAATTACAGCCCTAAAACTAAAATAGAAAGGACTTAGAAAAGTTTAAAATACTTAGGTAATATCTCTAATCAGCCTTCCCCAGAAATTCACTAGGATAGGACTGACTCCCTATGAGTTATTGAGCACAGGGAGGGGGTTACAAAGGCAATATAGAACCAGGGTTAGAAGTGTGAGTCTGGAGTCAGACTGCCTGGGTTCAGAGCATGACTGTAAGGGCTTAATAAGATAATTCATGTAAAATACTTAACATAATGCCTAGTACATAATAATAGCTTTAAAAACCAAGCTGTTATTATTATTACCATAATTAAAGAGATGCATAAGTCCCAGATCCTGCCTCAAGGATGGTGAAGTTAAAAAAAAAAAAAATTAACATCACTAAGAGGAATACTACTAAACAGAGATGCCAAGAACAAACTGCAAGGGTATAGGGGATCCAAGGCCACATATCCAGAACACATTTATTGAGCACATACTCTGGGCCAGATGGCGGTGGCAGGGAATATAAATAAGGTTGACAATATGATCCCTACCCTGGAGGAATTGGCTGTAATTTTCCTTTCATCCATGAGTGGTTCTGAATCAAGCAAATATTTCATAAGCACCGGTGTCTAATGTTGCACAAAATACTAACAGAGCTCCTGGTTTAAAACATGGCTCTTGGGTTACAAGAACATTTAGGGAGATAACACTCCACTAGAAGAAATAATAAGAAAACAAGCTTGTGAGAAGGGTCTGGGTATGAATGCTAGAGGTGACAAAAGAAAATAATGGGGCCCAGAAAGATCCAGGAGGGCTTCATTAATGAAAGACAGAGAGTGAGGTGTCCTCATCAGCACAGTGACTAGGTCTCCATCTAGAACAGGTAGTCCTCTTAGTTGATAAAATGCTGCTGTTAAAGAAATTGAAATATGATTCAGAGATACATAAACAGAACTTGCATGAAATGAAATCTGTTTCATATAAGACAACAGGATATAGCTGAAAAAGCATGAACTTAGAGCCACCAGGCCTCAGTGATTACTGTCTGTGAAATCCTCAATAAATTACTTACTCTCTCTGAAATAAATAAATGATTGTGAATAAGTGAAAAAATAGAAATTAAATTACCATACTCTGTTTAAATCAGGTACAGCTCTACAGACATGAAAACCACTCTCTGAAAACCACTTTCTCCGAGAAAGAAAAAATGCCTATGAAATGAAAAAGAGGTTACTTTTAATTCATCCTATATAGGAGAGCAACAGAATAGGTTACCCTTCCAGGGAAAACTTATCTGTAGACCTCCATTTAAATTCAATATATCTCAACTGAATACCTACAAGAAGATCCATGGATTTCACACAACTACATGTGTGACATTCAGAAATGTAATTAAAAAATAAACTCTTGATCACACACATTATGTGTTAGACAGTAGGACAGACCAACAGGGATATAGAGATGAAAAAGACGACGTTCCTGTGTCCCCACAAAGCTTACATGCAGTTAACCATGCTGTTATAACAGTGCCAGAACCCATTCTACCATCTACTATTAGACAGCGTAGACTACCCCTAAAACCTCCAGCCATTGGTCCCCAGTTGTTCCTGTCTTCACTAGAGAGTCCTTCAAAATACTAGGATATGGAGGTTCATCAACTCTCCTGAGCCTTATTACATCATCTCACCCATCCTCAAGTTAGTCCAACTGAACTGTTCTTCCCCAAACAGTCCTTATTTTCCCATGTCTAGTCATGTCTAGTCTTTTATTTCAAGATCTCCATTTCCCACCCCTGTCTCCACATATTCCTGATCACCTACCTAAAATAACATCCCCAGATCTATGCTCTTTCATCTAACTTTTTTTTCCTCATGTCATTTAACTGTGATCTGAAAATGCATTATTTTATTTAATTATTTAATTGTTAATGGCTTATAATTGATATGCTCTGCTGGAATGTAATCTGTGACCCCAGCACCAACTGTGACATCCAAAACCCTTCTCAGTGCCTACATACAGTAGGTATTCAATAAATCTTTGTCAGAATAAATAAATAACAGAACACACAAATTCCATATCATTTTGTACCTTTCTGAGGGTATGCATTTCTTTTGACATGGTAATATTTATGTACTGTGCTCAGCCACTCAATCATGTCCAACTCCTTGCAACCCCATAGACTGTAGCCTGCCAGACTCCTCTGTCCATGGAATTTTCCAGGCAAGAATAGTTGAGTGGGTTGCCATTTCCTACTCCAAGGGATCTTCCTGACCCAGGGATTGAACCTGTGACTCCTCTATCTCCTGCATTGGCAGACAGGTTCTTTACCACTGCACCACCTGGGAAGCTCTATGGTAGTATTTATATGTTTATTTTTATATTAATACATGAATATGTCTTCCTTACATGGCAGGAAACATCTTGAGGATCCATGTCTGTTTTACCTTTATATCCTTCAATTAGTGTTAGTTGCTCAGTCGTGCCCGACTCTTTGCGACCCCTTGGACTGCAGCCTACCAGGTTCCTGTGTCCATGAGATTTTTCCAGACAAGGATACTGGAGTGGGTTGCCATTTCCTTCTCCAGGGGATCTTCCCAATTCAGGGATTGAACCCGGGTCTCCTGCACTGCAGGCAGATTCTTTACTGACTGAGCTACCCAGGGTATTTCCTTTGTTAATTTGATTTCTTTTTTTTAAGGCCTGTTGAATATATAAATCATGTGGTCCCTTGGTTAAGATCTGTTGAATAAATAAACAAATGGTCCCTTCCTCTTCAGTCTTCTTAATCCTGACTTTGTCAAAACTCTACCACAATCCTCAGGAATATAAACATATCTGGTTGATAATATGGAAAAGTAAAGGGTCTTTTTTACTACACTACTGCTGCTTCTTTTTAAGAACTAATTGGTTGACCAAGTTTAAAGCTTATTTTCATCTCATCCATCAAAACCTTACCTGGTAGGGTTTTTGCAAACATCTATTAATTTCTTGAGGATAAAAAAGTGAATAAAACCTTTAACAACCACATACTCTTCTGGAGTACACCAATCTCTGCTTGCTGTGGATACAAGCTATTTTTATCAGGTGATTCTGTGATATTCCTTTTCAACACACGATACTCACTCTTTCAAGCTGTTCAGCACTGTTCTATTTGGTTTCATGTTACATCAATGAGACAGTTTGAGGGAAAAGGGAAAATGGGACATGCTATATTTAGTAGCACACTAAATCCCTAAATAAAAACTGAATTTCCTAAACTCCCAATCTATATCTAGGACCCTTATTACCAACCTAAGATTAAGAGCAAATAGGCAATGACTTTATCCAAGAGAATATTTTTACAAATGTTAATTACAGAAAATTATTTACAATGTCTTTAAATTTTGAGTTAAAGTTCATACATAAAGGTCATAGAAGGTCCAAAAAATTACATTATAAATTTTGTATTTCCATAGTATTTTTACTCTGGTATTATCAGTATCATTATATTTTAAAATGATAACACCTCTAAGTACACATCTGGACATGCTGAGGTTGAGGTGGTCATGTGACGACTGACGTACTGGCTAAAAAACAGTTAGACATAGAGAAAGAAACAAAGCTTGGAAGGTTTAGGCTAGAGTATCAGTGTAACCATGAAAGTGAATAAAATGACCCTTGAAGAGTCAGGAGAGCTGAAGGCTAAGGTGGAAACCTTAGTGCCTAAATGTGAACAATGTCTACCTCTGCTTCATGGACTACACTAAAGCCTTTGACTTTGTGGATCACAACAAACTGTGGAAAATTTTTAAAGAGATGGGAATACCAGAACACCTTACCTGCTTTCTGAAAAACCTGTATGCAGGTCAAGAAGCAACAGTTAGAAGCAGACATGGAACAAGAGACTGGTTACAAATTGGGAAAAAAGTACATCAAGACTGTATATTGTCACCCTGTTTATTTAAGTTATATGCAGAGTACATCATGCAAAATGCCAGGCTGGACGAAGCACAAGCTGAAATCAATATTTCTGATGGGAGAAATACCAATAATCTCAGATATGTAGATGACACTACCCTTATGGCAGATAGTGAAGAGGAACTAAAGAGCACTTAATGAAGGTGAAAGATGAGAGTGAAAAGGCTGGCTTAAAATTCAACATTCAAAAAACTAAGGTCATGGCATTTGGTCTCATAACTTCATGGGAAATAGATGGGGAAACAATGGAAACTGTGAAAGACTTTATTTTCTTGGGCTCCAAAATCATTGCCGATGGTGACTACAGCCATGAAATTAAAAGATACTTGCTCTTTGAAAGAAAAGCTATGAGCAACCTAAACAGCATACTAAAAAACAAAGATATTACTTTGCTGACAAAGGTTGGTATAGTCAAAGCTATGGTTTTTCCAGTAATCATGTATGGATGTGACAGTTGGACTATAAAGAAGGCTTTATGCCAAAGAATGGATGCTTTTGAACTGTGGTTCTGGAGAAGATTCTTGAGAGTCTCTTGGACTGCAAGGAGATCAAACCAGTCAATCTTCAAGGAAATCTGTCCTAAATATTCATTTGAAGGACTGATGTTGAAGTTGAAGCTCCAGTACTTTGGACACCTGATGCAACAGCTGACTCATTGGAAGACCCTGATACTGAGAAAGAGAAGGCAGGAAGAGAAAGGGACGACAGAGGATGAGATGGTTGGATGGCATCATTGACTCAATGGATATAGTTTGAGCCAGCTCTGGGAGATGGTGAAGGTCAGGGGAGCCTGGCTTGCTGCAGTCCATATGGTCACAAAGAGTCAGACATGACTGAGTGACTTAACAACAAGAAGAAGGTTAAGAAAAAGTTATCAATAGAAGTAGATACTTAAGACAGTCTCAGAAATACTTAACTTACTGTCTTGCTGTAAGACTCAGGGGTTATAGGCACAAAGACTTTTGTTCTGCAAACTGTGTTACAAATATCTGTTTATATTATTTTTACAAGGATGTTAAGAGTAGTGTAGCAGGGCAACTACAAAACTGGTCATAATCTTTAACCCTCCTTGTACACATGCCCTTCACAATGTGACTTTGCAGATCTTCCTATCAAGAGATGTAATCTGTTTCCTGGTTCCTATATCTGGGCTGGCTTTGTGATTTGCTTTGGTCAATAGGATGCAGTAGAGTTCCTACTGTGTCAGCTCTTGCTTACTTTCAATTTCTGTTGGAATCCTGCCCAGCTGTCATGTGAACAGCTGTCCTGCCAGAAAAAGAAAGACTACATAGAAACCAGCCCAGTGAGCCCAATCAAGGCCATCCTAGAACAGTCTATTATGTTAATGGTGGTGCATTGGTAAAAATTCTGCCTGCCAAATCAGAAGACACAGGAAATGTGGGTTTGATCCCCGAGTTGAGAAGATCCCGTGGAGTAGGAAATGGCAATCCACTCCAGTAATCTTGCCTGGAAAATTCCATGGACAGAGGAGCCTGTTGGGCTACAGTTCATGAGGTTGCAGAGAGTTGGACATGACTGAACACATGCACTAGTCACCAGAAAGGCCTATAACAAGCCAACTCCACACATGTGAGAGAGCCCAGCCAAGATCAGAAGAGCTGCCTACCTGACCTAGAGCTGACTGCAAATGTATGAATGAGCCCAGCTAAGATCAGAAGAACTGCTTGGTTCATTTGTATACTCATGAGTCATAACAAACCACTGAGTTTTAGACTGGTCAGTTATCTAGAAATAGGTAACTGATATAAGTAGCAATAAATAAACCAGCCTACCAGGAGCCTTTTATGTGCTTGGCACCGTGCTAATAAGCACTGCTTGAAAGTGCAAGTTGCTCAGTCATGTCTGACTCTTTGTCACCCCATGGACTATACAGTCCATGAAATTCTCTAGGCCAGAATACTGGAGTGGGTAGCCTTTCCCTTCTCCAGGGGATCTTCCTAACCCAGGGATCAAACCCAAGTCTCCTACATTGCAGGTGGACTCTTTACCAGCTAAGCCACAAGGGAAGCCTAAGAATACTGGANGGCCAGAATACTGGAGTGGGTAGCCTTTCCCTTCTCCAGGGGATCTTCCTAACCCAGGGATCAAACCCAAGTCTCCTACATTGCAGGTGGACTCTTTACCAGCTAAGCCACAAGGGAAGCCTAAGAATACTGGAGTGGGTAGGCTATCCCTTCTCCACTGGATCTTCTTGACCCAGGAATCAAACTGGCGTCTCTGCATTGCAGGCGGATTCTTTACCAATTGAGCTATCTGGGAAGCCCCAAGTTTACAGGGTCATTTCATTTGCTTCTCACAATAACTTTATGTAGTAAATATTATTATCCCCATTTTACAGATTAGAAAATCAAGCACAGAGCTTAAGTTCACTTGCCCAGTGTTGTACAGCTATCAAACAGTGGGGCCAAAATTTAAATCAGGTTGTTCAACTACACAGCAGCACTTAATCCAAGAAAGAGAATCTTTTACTTAATTCAAGAAATAAGGAACTTTCCCCAGTCTTCTCTAAAATAAATAATCTTTTCTAACTTTTTCCTATACTTGTGATTGTCCCAACTCAAAGATCCATTTCTATGAAAAATAACAATAACATCAGTGACTTCATTTGCTGATACGTTACTTCATTTGATCCTTACAATAAGCTGCGTTATCACCTTTGTTTTACAGAGGAGAGAAAAGAAGGTGGAGGGGTGTCTCAGAGAGACTATCGCAACTCTCTAAGTCACACAGCCTGTGAGTAGCCCAGTGGTGCTGTCATTCCTGGTCTGATAACTTCAGGGCCTAAGTCATGTTGCCTGGCAGGCAGCTTTTCCACATTCTTTACATTTTCCTGCAGCTCAATGCTTATCAATAGATTCACTTAGCAGGCAGATACCACATATCTCCCATGTCTCCAGCCACAAGACTGGCTCTTGAGGAGATTTCAAAATAGTTAAATCCATGTTCTCTTGTTCTCAAAGAACTCAAGATTGGTTAGGAATGCAAGACTGAAATACATAAAAAGCTAAGTGATATAATAAGAGATGAAATGTAAGAAGGTATTAGTGTTGAATAAATGGAATAAACAAAACAGTCAGAGTCCAGAGTTCAAGGGAGAAGGAAAGAAATGTGGGTTCAACCTGTCTGGCAAGGATTTACATGGAAGAGAACATTAAGGACACGCAAGGTGGGAGCTTTCCTATGGGATCATAGTCTTTTGTTGCTGGAGGTGTGGGATTCTTGTAGGGTTGTTATGGTGATTGTAGCTTCAAGATATCCATGTGGTGATTATTTAAACCTGGTAGATTTGGATAAGGTCAATTCCTTGTATGTGAGGAAAAAGCACTTATCTGAGACTTTCAACACATCCAAAACTTGGAAGGGCTAGAAACAGGTTCCTAGAAACTTGAAGCAACTACCATATCATGACAGTCAACAAATCCAGAAAATAGATAATAAGTCTAAACTTAGGTCTAGACCAATCCCCCCCAGATAGTAAAGAAGGTGGATAGAATGACCAGGAAGAAATCCAAGCCGTGTATAATGCAAAAAAAAACATCAGCAATTCATGTTCCAGCCCTTGGGGGACCAGGGAAAACTTAGCTAAGAATAAAACACCTGCACTTGGGAAAACTCAGCAAGTTTAATTTCCAGGTTATTTTATTTTTTTCTATTCTCAATATCCAGGAAAGATGCTCTTTAATCTCACACAATCTAACCTCCCAGAATTACTGCTTACCGATGTTGCTCTTGGCCTCAGGGTCTTTGCACAGCCTATTCCTTCTACTGGATCTCTCATCTTTTCTAATCACCCTACTCAATCTTGCCTCCCTTCTTCCAATAGCTAATTCCTATATTTTCTTCATCCTTAGTTTAAATGTTACTTCCAGGTTGAACAGAAAGAAAACAGAAAAGCCTGTGGGGGATAAACACCATAAACAAGGAAAAAGGCTGGGATAGTGGGCCTACAAGCTGGATGGGATCAGTGGTTCCACGTACAGTGGGAGGTTCTGACTGAAAGCCACATTTAATAGTTTGAAAAAAGGAAGGATGTGGGATAAAGAACAAATTAACTCAAAGTTAACACAAAAAGCCCAAGCCCCAGTGTTCGTGGGATCCCCACAAAAGCAGGAAGACATAACAAAAGAAAAATGCTTCACTACTGACAGAAGAGAGAGAAATTCCTGATATCTGGAGGTAGAAAAAATGTCAACAAACTCTATATGTCAAGAGAAAGAGCAGATGCTTCAAGAGATCTTGGTGGGAGAGAGGTGGTTAGCTAGATGAGCAAAACAAAGTCTTAGAAACAGATGAATGCAGATGCTGATAAAGGAACAGAAATCTAGAGAGTGGCCACCGAGGAAGCTGATGAATCTCCAGGTCACATCATGCATGTAATTCCAACAGTGGAATTAATATAGTGAAAAGCTGTTGTTGTTGTTCAGTTGCTAAGTCGTGTCTGACTCTTTGTGACCTCATGGATTGCAAAATGCCAGGCTCCTGTATCCTTCACCATCTCCCAGAGTTAGCTCAAACTCATGTGGAAAGCTACAAGCATCTTTAAAGTAACGAGTAGAACAGCAGACAATGACCAGGACACATGGCAAGAAGAGGCATCAGAAGAGAAAGAAAGAAGTGTAAGCAACAGAATATATTTATGTGATTGAAAGTGAAAGTGAAAGTCATTCAGTTGTGCTCAACTCTTTGCAACCCCATGGACTATACAGTCCATGGTATTCTCCAGGTCAGAATACTGGAGTGGGTAGCCGTTCCCTTCTCCAAGGGATCTTCCCAACCCAGGGATCAAATCCAGGTCTTCTGCATTGCAGGCAGATTCTTTACCAACAGAGCTACCAGGGAAGCCCATTTATATGACTGCATTAATAATAATGGCAATAATATTTACTTTATGAAAGTTTTACTCAACTACTAAGCATGTACCAATAATTTGCATAATTTCAATTGCAAGGAAACAAAATGACCTTGCAGGATGCCCAGAGAGACATAAGAAAGGGACAGAACTGACAGCAGCTAAAGCCTGTTCTCGGCAACAAGAGAAGCCATGGCCATAAGAAGCCCTCGGATGTTGATGAAGAGTAGCCCCTGGCTTACCGCAGCTAGAGAAAACCCTCACAGAGCAATAAAAACACAGCCAAAAATAAATAAATAAATACAAAACAGAAGCAAAAAACCTCTCTGTTCTCTCTTTCCTAAGTTAAAAGATTTATCACATTAAGAGTGTAAATCATGCTTGAGTGCTATAGGCACTCAGAGTATCTTGCCATAGGAAATATAAGCAGATGGCTTTCTCCAGCCACACTCTTAAGAGGTGGATTAGGATGGTCAGGGTTGCAGGCCTGTAAGGGTGTGGAAGTACAGTCTCGTAGTGTCACTGAGTTCTGAGACCTGAGACTTGGCTGATGACAGTGGGAGAGCACTGCTACAAGTGGGATCATGCTGGTGGTACTGCCCTGGTTAGAAGAGGACCTAGTCTAGCACATTCTCAGCTACAGCCAGTCCAGGCCCTCCTCCACATGGTAACAGCAGGAGTCCGCTTCACCAAGTCCTTAAGTCACAGTTCTGGATCTTGGTTCTGAATCCACCTGTCCCAGGCAAGTAGTAACTCTGCCACCAGTGCTTACTCCATGATTTAACTGCAAAGAGAAAACACCACTCATGATTCCTAGTGGGGCATAACGATATGCTCTGAGCTGCTGAAGAGAAAAAGAATCGATGGACGCGAGTCTGAGTGAACTCCGGGAGTTGGTGATGGACAGGGAGGCCTGGTGTGCTGTGATTCAAGGGGTCGCAAAGAGTCGGACACGACTGAGCAACTGAACTGAACTGAACTGAACCCCTGTTATATTTATGTATCATGAAGAGCTATACAGCTTCTATTGCAAGTTGAGCTCTTGACATAGAGATGTTAAGATATGCTTATATGACAGTCCTTGATGACACAAGGAAAGGTCAAACCAGTCTCTGAATTCTGAAATTCTAGAATCTACATAATAAGATTTGAAAATGTATTCAGTTTTTAACTGCACTGAATGGCATATGACAGACAAATTTTAGAGTATACAATAAGTTTTCTTTCAATTTTGTACCAGAGTATAACATTTTAAAAATAATTTATTGAGGTGAAATTTATAAAAAATTAACTATTTAAAGTGAATGATTCAGTGGCATTTAGTACATTCACAATGTTGTGCAACCACTACTTCAGTCTAGTTCAAAAATATTTCATTCACTGCAAAGTAAAACCCCTTACTCTCCATTTCCCTTGTCCCTATCTTCTGGCAACCACCAATATGCCTACTAACTGTATGGTTTTATCTATTCTGAATATTTCATATAAACAAAATCACATGTCACCTTTTGTGTCTGGATTCTTTGACTTAGCATGTTTTGAATGTTCATCAATGTTGTCCCTGGATCATAACTTCATTCCTTTTCATAGCTGAATATTATATCATTGTGTGTATATATTACATTTTCTTTATCCATTGATGAATATTTCAGCTGTTTCTACCTTTTGGTGAAGTGAGAAATAGATTTAAGGGCCTAGATCTGATAGATAGAGTGCCTGATGAACTATGGAATTAGGTTCNGGAGCCCTTGGGGGACCCCTTCCCCTGGGAGCTTTTGCTCAGCCCCTTGAACATAGTCCTGAAGGCGGGTGCGGGCTGGGGCTGGGCTCGGCCGGCGAGGGTGGGCAGGTGGCGGGCAGCGGGTGTGCGTCCTCGCTGGCTGCTCAGCTGGGCTCTGGCGAGGTGGGGCGGCCGGGCACCAGGCGGGCAGTTTCTGGGCGGGCCCTCCCTGCTGGTGAGGCGGTGAGGGGGCCGGGGCTGCGCGCATGCACCTCTACTCCCCACTCCCCACTCTCGCCTGCTCCTGCACAACCAGTTTGGGAGGAAAGGGTACAGCCCAGAGGGCGGAGCGCTCGCGCCTGCCGGAGTCTCAGAGAAGGTTTGGACTTGTTACACCCAACGCCCAGAGCCAGAGGGAGCCAGCCGCGAACACGCCCAGACGGGGAAATAGCCGGGCCCAGGGGAGACAGGGCTCCAGACAGACGGACGCGCGTGTGCACACGCAGGCTCAGAGATCGAGGCCCAGCCTTAGAGCTCAGGGTTAATGAACACCTCCAGCCCACACCCTGCTATCAGGCACACCTCTTCACCCAGGACTCTCCGCCAGGGGCTGTTCCTTGCCAGCTCAGGATGGGCGGAGGGACCCCGGGCTCTCTGCTCACCCTCAGGGCGTCCGGGTCTCTGCTCCATGTCCTCCACCGACAGGGTGGGGCAGCCAGGGGGGCATTCTCCCTGGACAACTGGCACAGGTACCTTTTAAAAGTGGACACCACCCAGCCCGCTCCCCGGAGCCCCACCCACGGTGCCGCAGAACGCTTTTCCTGGCCGGCCGGCTCTCCCATCTGTCTGTGGCTCCCGGGCCAGATGCAGTCAGATGTGCATTGCTGGGATCCTCAGAGAGCTGCAGACCAGCTCTAGAGGGGCCGGGACCCCCACAAAGGCCCCAGCACTAGCCTTCGGGCACGCCAAGTCCAGGGCCTGGCGGAGCCTCCCGGGAACCCACTGTTTTTAAAAAAATACTTTTGTTTCCTTTTGGCTGTGCTGGTCTTCACTGCCACCCGGACTCTCCTCCAGCTGCGGCGAGCGGGGGCTCCTCTGCTGCGGCGTGCTAGTTGCTCTGAGGCACGTGGGATTTTCCCGGACTAGGGTGGGGTCTACGTCTCCTGCATTGGCCAGCGGTTTCTTCACCACTGAGCCACCAGGGAAGCCCCGGGAACCCACTGTTACCTGGGTTTCCTACCTGCCTCTCCTCCCTCCCCAAAGTGGCCCCTGGTGGCTTTTCTGGAGCCGGATGGAGTTGTCCAACAGCAGTGCCTGTTTACTGGTCTTTTCTTCGCCCTGAGGCCCAGGGAGGTCATCTTGGTAGCTGCCTTCTCCCACAGTGGCCTCCAGGGTCTTCAAGAAAGGCATGGGTTCCTTGTCTCCAGGGGTTCGTTTCACTGGCCCAGCTCCAGTCACTCCTAAAAATCTGGAGACATTCCCTGGAACCATTGCAGTTTCGGTGGAAGGAGGGTTTGAGGGGGAGCAAGTCGAGGGAGGGAGGCAGACAGGCTGGGTTAGGGTCACTAGGACATCCTGGCAGGCCCAGCTGAGGGCAGAAGACATCTGGAGAACAGACAAGGGTCCCAGCAGACTGGGGAGGCCAGGGCCAGAGGCCGGAGACCGGCCACGTGCCCCCGGTGGGTAGAAAAGGCCTGAGTCTCTTTCAGCTGCATCTCGAGAATAATTGAATTGAATTGAACTGAATTTGGCCCTGGAGAAGGGACAGGAGTCACCCATCCTGGAGGTGGGGAGGAGGGGCTGACAGTGGTGGTGGGGGTGGGGAGGGGAGCAGGAGGCCTTGACCCAACAGGGAAGTGTCGGGCTGGCCGAAACATTTGTTCGGGTTTTCCCATACTATCTTATGGAAAAATCTGAACGAATTTTTGGCCAACCCAACAGAACAGGGACGTAGCAACGGGGAAGCAGAGTGGTTTCCAGGGTTCTTCTCCCAGCTGAGTGTGATGGTGAGAAGGAGCCAGAGAAGGAAGACTGGGCCCGGAGGCCACTCACCCTCTGCCCTAGCCCCTCTCTCCATGTTAGTCCTGGGTGACAATTCTCTTCTAACCATTCGTTGCATATCTCTCATTTTCTGTTCTCAGAAAGGGGCCCATTTGTTGAAATGACTTCCGGGCTCAGGAGCCAGTCCACTGATTGGCTTCTTATAGCAAACCTGAGAGTCAGCTCACGTCCTCATCTCTGAGGTCGGGCAAGTGACAGCAATATCCCAGGAGAGACAGACGACAGACGACAGCAGCCCTCAGCCCACTCTCCTGTTTCCCTGAGAACTCCAGGCCCCTTCTTGGGGAGGGGGTGGTTATTGGATTCCCCAGGGGAGAATGTCTCCACTCCAGCGCCAGGAATGGAGGCATCCAGGGGAGGCCCCGCTGGAGGCTGAATTCTGGGATATTAGAGCTTTGCTTTCTCTCTGCAGAAGCACCCCACTCCCACCCCCAGCCCTCACACGCCCGAGATTAAGATGAACTGATTCACTGCAAGAAAACCAAGAGCTGAATCCCTGGCATGACTGTCTAACATCAGATCAAACCAGAGCCCAGCTCCCAGCTGGGGCCGGCGTGCAGGAGGCGGGAGCGGCCAGGCCTCCAAGGTGGCTGTCACCGCGGGATGCTCCTCTTCAACATCTGAGAAAAACATTTAGAAGGCCGGGAGGGGACCGAGAGCCTCGGTGGGCCCCTGTGCCGTCCCAGCCCCCGTCACTCTTGAGCCCTTGAAATGAGCCCAGTCTGAACTGAGAGAGGCTGTAAGTGCAAAATTCACCCCAGACTTCAAAGGCTTAGTATGAAGAGAGGATGTAAAATATCTCAATACTGCTTTAGATTGTGAAAGTGTTAGTGTCCTTCTCTTTGCGACCCCATGGACCCCACCAGGCTCCTCTGTCCATGGAATTCTCCAGGCAAGATACTGGAGTGGGTTGCCATGCCCTCCTCCAGCGGATCTTCCTGACCCAGGGATCAAAGCTGTGTCTCCTGCATTGCAGGCGGATTCTTTACTGTCTGAGCCACCAGGGAAGCGGAGTTTCATGTTGATTACATGTCAAAGTGATCTTTTGGATATATTGTGTTAAATGAAACATTATTTCAAAAAACTGATTTTACCTATTACTTTTTATTTTTTGGTTTATAAACAGCTGAAATTTATTGCTTCCAGCTCTACAGGTGGGATGTCTGCAGTCTGAGCGCCCATGTGGTCAGTGAGGGCACTCTTCAGGGTCACGGATTCTCATCTTTTCCTCACATAGGGGAAGGGGTGTTACTATTTTTATTTAACCTAGCCAGGTTAAATACCTGAAAATGT
>SJYV01026227.1:25114-40863 GCA_006410875.1 Neotragus pygmaeus
TCTCTCTCTCTCTCTCTCCATAGGCCAACACACACACACATTCTCTCTCTCTCTCCATAGGCCAACAGCCCAGCCCAGCAGCTGGGGAGAGTAATACTGGACTATACTGGAGAGAGTTTAGTCTGAACTAAAGCAGAAGGGGTTCAGATGTACCAAGCCCCATCTCAATAGTCTCAGGAAGAAAGATTTATAAAAAAACAAACAACAACATAAAAAAGGAAGAACTATTGTCTTCAGAGCTGAGGGGTAAGCCTTCCTAACCAGTCCTTACTGCCAGGACATTGGAAAGCACACAGCCCAGCTCATTAGCCTCACCTGTTGTCCTAATGATGTCGCTAAGACCTCATTAGACTCAGCCCCCAGGAGGGAAGAGGAAGGTGGTGGGGCCTGCCAAGAGCGAAGGCGGCTGTGAACATGAGGGTCCCTCATCTCTCACCTGTGCAGGCCCCCCCAACTCCGTACACAGGAGCCTGGACCCTGTGCTTAGACGGTACGGCTACAGTGAGAAAACTGTTTAGCTAGGCAGGGGCTCCTCCCACGGGTCCAGGTCGGGGCCAGAACAGGGCTCAGGTGTGAAGGGCACCTCCGGACAGCAGTAGAGGGAGAAGCATGGTGTTGGTTTTTAATATATAAAGACTGACTTGGCTGTGCCGGGTCTTAGTTGCGGGATGAGAGATCTTCGATCTTTGCTGCAGCACGCTGGGTCTTTAGTTGTTGCATGTGGGATCTAGTTCCCTAACCAGGGATTGAACCTGGGCCCCCTACACTGGGAGAGAGGAGTCTTAGCCACTGGACCACCAGGTAAGTCCCCAAGCATGGTGTTCTAATGCCAGCTCCATCCAGGGGCGAGCAAAGGGAAGGAAATTTGTCTGTCAAGGGCCTGCCTACTAGGTACTAAGGCCTCTGCGTGTCAGAGAACCAGAGGCCCCCGGCTTCCACGGGACGACCCCCACCCCTCTTCCATTCCAAAGTGAGTGAAAGCTTCCAAACATCACTAGCTTTCGGGGACCAGTTACCTGCCTGTTGTAACTGCATTTCCTCCTGCCAGAAGGTCCCTGGGAAAAGTCCAGCCTAACTGAAAGGCCGTGGTTCTTTTCCAAGGGGTCATTCAACTGCAGACTGAGCGTGAGGACACACATGGTTGAAGGATATAGCTAATGGAGGTGAATGAAACCAGCTGCTGAGAACGGGGACTGCAGAGAAGCAAGGCTCCCCTTCCCAAGACAATGAAAATGACGACAGTGGCCATGGCAGAGGGAGGAAAGCAGAGACCCCGCCTCGAAGCTCTGCAGGGCTCAGCGCCAGGGCCACAGGGCCTCGAACTGCCACCAGGATCCTGCCCTGAAAACAAAAAGAACAAAACCAAACCGTAACGCAGACCACAGTCCCTTAGCGGCTTCAAAAGGTCAGATAAGTCTCCCACCAGCGTTCCATCAGTACGTTCCATTCATCAGCTGAGGTTAAATTTTAACTTGTACCAGCTAATAGTATGGCTGGAGAATGTTCACAGGGCCTGTACGGTGCTTACAGGGAGGGCAGCCCCCTGGGCAGCAAGAGGCCATGCCGGCCACTTGTGACCTCGCACCCGTGCAGAGGGTTCCCAGCATCTCACAGAACCACAGGCCGGACTCTTCCAGTTGGTGGTGTCAGGATGAAGACAGTTTACAATTTATCTCTTTGCTTTGGAACATCAATAAGTTTTATAGCTAAATCTGGTTTCCATCTCCTCTGTAGCAACAAGTGTCTTCCAAAACATTAAAAAAAAAAATTAGAACACATATTTTTGCTATCTTTGGATATTTTCCTAAGACCTCTGAAGGTTCCAAGCTTCTCAAAGCTGTAGATGGCCACGTGCTGTTTAGAATCCTGTGATCAACTAGCTTTTGTGTATAGTTGATGCTGAGCGTGGGGAAGATCAGCATCACCACAGTGACGACAGTGACAAGGTCCTGCCCTGGAGCCGGCATCCTCTCCTGGGGGGTCGGGGGAGCCACTGCCTCAGCTGCGGGAGGAAAGACCAGCGAGGGCCACTGAGGGCGGATGGGTGCGCTGCCATCCCAGGCCGTCACCTCTTGGCCATGATGAAAGGCTCAGGTTGCTACCAGAGGAGAAAAGTGGAACCAAGCCTGGCAGTGTTTCATTTCAAACAGGGAATCCAAGAACTCTCGTCTAATGGAAAACTGGCCAGTACGGCAGAACAGTGCATGCGAAAAGCAAAGAGCCAGGAGGCTGAGCAGCGCAGGGCCTGGCCATCCCCAACCGCCTTTCTCCCCCAACAAAGCCAACACAGCTAAGGATGACAAACTTGGCCAAATCGTGTCTTTCCTATCCAAGGTTCAGCATTTATTCCTCTCGGCTGCATGCAGAGCTTTGACCTGGTGGAGCTTTGACCTCTAACGCTTCTGTAGATTGAGACTGTCACCAACTGACAGGTAAGAAAATAAAAAGCAGGAACACAGCTGCCCTCAGGCGTGTTCTCAAAGTGTAGGCTCAGCTGAGCTTCCCCTCATCCTCTTGGATCTGGGGAGACAGACAACTCTTCCAGGACCACATCCAGCTGACCGCACCGCCGCTCGTCCTGCAGGAGGGATGAGCCGAAGCAGGACAGACCTGCTCAAGGCAGTGTGTCCACTTCCCTCCCTCACACCTGCAACCTCCCCCAGGGAAGGCAGGAGCGGGTGGCCCTGCGGATTCATCCTGTGAACCCACCCAGCAAAGACGGCTGCTCTGACGGCTGGGCCTGACTGAACGTGTCCCATGACATGCGTCAGCCGCTACCGGGCCTGAGACAGGATGGGGTTCCGCCCCTCAGTGACACAGCCTGTTCAATGTCTGCGGATTCCAGGTGAAGAGACGTAAGCATGACCTCTGCCCTGAAGGTCTGTCTTCTCAGGTAAATACGTGCTTTTAATACTAAACACGTCTTGTCACGGTCTCAAAGGCTGAAGAGCAGGGCCACTATGTGGAAAGGAGTTCCTAGTGTGTTTTTCATGAGAAAGATTAGAAAAGCCTCAGTCTGAATGACCAACACAGGATTCTGGCTCCCCCTCGTTGCCAGCACTCTAAAGAAAATAAGAAAACCTGGAGGGACCTACTCTTGAGCAAGACAAACGGACACCTTCCCAGATGAGAACAGGACCTTCTATCCTTACCATAGGATCTACCCCCACCCCACCCTCCAGTGCCACAGACATTGGCCCAAGTTGGCTGGAGGGCTGCCCACAGTGGGGCCTCGAACTGGGTTCCCGAGGCTGCAGGACACCCCAGCTGTGGCTGCAGCCCAGGTCAGCGCTAAGAGGCGAGGGAGGTGCAGAACCTGAGACCCCAGGCCTAGGGCTGCCAAGGGCACTGGAGAATGGGATGGGGCTGAGGGAGAAGCAAGGTCTCCAGTGCTCTGCCCACCACCCATCAGGAACACTGACTGGATCTTCGGGACCAAGATCCAGGACCTCGACCTAAGGTCATCTGCACTGTAACTTCAGGAGGTAGGGACAGAGGAAAGGATATCCCTAACTTGTATGGCACAGACGATGAAACATCTAATTAGAAGAAAAAATCCGCTTTCTGAGACTCACTGACCCAAAGCAAACCCCAGGAGAGGAGTGCGTCTCCCCAGGCACCTCCAGAGCCGACGCTCAGGTCTAATACACACAGCTGCTCTCCCTCCCACCACTCCTGGCAAGCCCCTCCGCGGTCCCCCGGGAAGACAGCGGTACCGAGCCCACAGAGCTCCGTGCATCTCATGTTTAAGTCACTTTTATTCCTTGCTGTCCGACCTTGCTTTTGGGAATTCTATTGTTGATGCTGTAATAGAGATAAAAATGTGACTGAGAAAAAACAAGAGTAAGGAAGGAAACTGACTAAAATATGATGGCATATAAAAATTACAGGTGGGGAAATCCTGTAGGGCCTCTACACTCTTATCAGGCATCAGACAGACCCGCACTGCCAGGAAGTCAGGAAGCATGCGGCAGCACAGGATTTTGCAACAAGGAGAGAGCCGGGACCAGACGGGAAAGAGGGAGTGTAAAGAACGGGCAGAGCAGCCAGCATCTTTGCCTTTTAATAGAAGATTTGTTTTCATCATTTCTGAGGGTAACATATTTCTTCTAAAAATAGAGCTCTTTGCTTGTTCTGAAACTTCTCAACTTTCGCTCGGAGGTGGAGGGGAATAAGGCTGACTGTAACCCTGGGGTGACGCTGCCAACGTCTCCTCGTCTCAGACCAACTCTTCAAGGGCTCCTGGGTGCTCACAGCAAGGATGAGTTCATTCAAATCCATGTACTGAAGAAACATGACAAAGCATGCGAGCCCCCGTCCGTGCCAGGTGTGGACTCCACGAAAACATTCCTGACCGTGGCTCAGATGAGACCAGGTGGCAGGGCCCCTCCCCGGGGAGGACGACACAGGACCCCGCACACGTTTACCAGAAGACAACAGGGCGTCCTCCCAGCACACTGGTGGGAACAGAAGTGTACACACACACGAGACACAGGAAGGCGGGCCGAGAACGGCACACACTGCCCCGGGCCGACGCAGACCTGATCTTAATGTCACGGAACCTGCTGGGGTTTTCTCACAACACAGACTGAGAGTCAGACTCTCCCCTCTCTGAGGAAGGGCCTGGTTAGCTCCTGAATCCAAAGATGCCCTTGATGTACCCGGTGAGGCCACTCTTGGCCTTCTGCTCCAGCTTGTCCTCGAGGGGCGGGAAAGCCACGTGGTTGAGGGCCAGGTCAAAGAACAAAGGCTTGCAGGGGATGGGCTGGAACCCTGGCGGGAAGTGCACCAGGCTGGCTTGCTTGGTGACGAGGGAAGGGTCCAGGCAGAAGGTCTCAAACCGTTCAACCAGGGGCTGGAAGTCAAACCAAAGCAGGAACCCAGAGTTAATCACAGCCCATCGGTGGAACATTCGATCCCCACAAACCTCCTGTGAGGGGCTATTATGTCCTCACTTTATTTATAGCTGAGAGTCACTGAAATCTAGAGAGGCTGAGAGTGGTGGGCTGGAGTGGGATACACGCCTGTCCGCTGTCTGAGTCAGAACCGGAGCTCCCAGCCAGAGTGCACCGCAGGTCCCTAACTTTATTTGGGACGATTTACATGACACCTAACTTAACATAATTTAACCTAACATAACACAGGCAGCTTTCAGGTCCGGAGTAAAAGGAGCAGGGATGGGAGGGTGAAGGGCCCTCTGCTCTACAGATGAGTACACGCTCCTAGGGAGTCACGAAATCCTGTTTATTCTTCAAAAGCCACAGCCCAGACTTACCTTATTGTCCTTGACTTGGGAAGAGGTTTCTGTCTGGTGGGCGTCGTTTGTATCTGAAAGTTTCACAGGATTCAGTAAGAACACGGACTTAACCTAACAGGCTCGAATGATACCTACCACCCGCCTGGATCCTAAACCCCAGGGGTAAAGGCAGCCCATCTGTGGGGAGTCAGCCCTCTCCAACCCAAGGCAGACAATTCGTGCTGATAACAGACCACACACCCAGAACCAGCGTGCTCAGCCCAGTGCAGCCGGCATGGCTCCCTGGGACAGGCAGGGGGACCGCATGCCAGGGTTCCTCTAGATTCTTCCACATAACCTGATGCCTCACGGGGGCAGAGGAAACGGCAGGAAAAACTAAAATCTCACANACACCCAGAACCAGCGTGCTCAGCCCAGTGCAGCCGGCATGGCTCCCTGGGACAGGCAGGGGGACCGCATGCCAGGGTTCCTCTAGATTCTTCCACATAACCTGATGCCTCACGGGGGCAGAGGAAACGGCAGGAAAAACTAAAATCTCACAGATGAACCGAAACAACCCCTTTCAGTCTTACACCAGTGGTGCAGGGGGTGGGAGAGAAGAGGAGCAGCGGAGAAGGGGAGTCTGGGGCTCAGGCCGCAGGGAAGAGGCGCGCGGCTCACCCAGGATCGCGGCCGCCTGCAGGGAACACTTCTCCGACCTCACTTGTGTGATGAGCTCCTGCACGTCCGGCAGGTCCTGTGACAGTGAGGAAGACATGGACCCGTGAGCCGGGGCTGGGCCAGAGAGGGCACCAAACTAACCTGAGCTAAGTAACCCGACTGGTGTTTTCACGGATTTCAGGTAATTTAAACATTTTCCCTATTAAAAAAAGCAATACACAGAAACTAGCCTGTTTCAAGGGGAGAAATCTATGCCATGTCTTAAGTGATACTGCCTGAAAATACTAACAATGACAAAGATAACATTAACACATTTATCATACACCAAATGAATTATGTGCCAGGCGCTGCCCTAAGCAATCCACACAACTGTCAATTTCATCTTCACGATAATCCCGAGACAGTCTGTACCTGCATTTTACAGGTGAGAAGACAAAGCAGAGAGAGGCCAAAGGACGTGTCCAGTCACGTCCCTGGTAGCCACAGGGCGGGACCCAGAGCCTGGCCACCTGGCTCAAGGACCTCAACCCCTACCCACAGCCCTTTTCTTGCCTCAGCTTCTCACTTGGCAGAATCTGGAATGATCGGTCAGGTCTGGATACTGCTGCACCCCTCACGCCTGCTTCCTCTTAGTTCCCCCCTAAGCTAAACCCCGGCATGTTAGGGCAGACGGGCTTTCTTGAAACACGTCTTACTTCTCTCCGGAGACAGACCGTCCACACTGGTTTGTCTCCACATTCCAACACCACCCCACCCGACCATGCTGCCACACTGGTCACCCCTCCCACTGCCCACGCGCGCCTCCCACCTACTCCTATTTCGCTTCCTTCTTGTATTCGGAGGTGGGTCCTATGCACGTCTTGTGGCTGCAGCAAAACCACAAGCTCTCTGAAGGCAGAAACCAGAGTTTTCTCTACAGCTGAGCCCAGGGCTGTTCCAGGTAGACACACCCACACTGTCTGTAACTTTGGTAACAGTAACCTTAACACCGCTTTTCTGAATAGTTTCTACTTGTAAAATATACACGGGTCCCCTGAACCACTGCTTTAAGAATCTCTGTAACCTCACAGCAGTCCATAAGCTTAAAAATCTAGCTGTCATTCAAAAATCAGTAAAATACACCAGATTGGCACGTAAGCTTTGACATATTCCCTATCACCTGGCAGTCTTGCTAAAGTAAAATACACTTTTAGACTCCACAGACCTGTGCCCTGGCCTGAGAATCTGCATTTCTAGCAAACTCCCAAATGCTGCTGCTGGTGGTCCCCACGCCCTCGTGTGGAGAGGCTTCACCAGTGGTTCTCCACTTGGCTGCAGAGTAGAATCACTGAAGGGCTTAAAAAAGCCCCAGTGCAAAAAAGTAAATAAATATTATAAACCCCTATTCTCATCCCACACCAATTAGAGCCAGACATCCACCTTGGAAGCAATTCCCACACGGAACCGAGCCTGAGAACAGTGCTCTGGGGCTGTGCACCGGGTGAAGGCCATCTCTCTTGGTACCCAAGTCCTCTTCGGGCTGGAACGCTGCCACGAGTCACACCCACAGTTCCCGGGCACTCGGGCGCACCACATCCCAAGGCTGACCAAGCAGGACCCGCCTGAGAAGGCCTCACGGCCTCACGGCCAACTGCTCAGGGCTTAGAAACAGGCGAGGCCACTGGCTTACCTTGAGGCTGTTCTTGAAGGCTCCGGAGTCAGAATTCACTTCATCCGCGTATTTCAGGACCCTGTCATACAGGACAAGGGCTTCACTCCACTTCTTCACCAGCACGTAGGACTGAGCGATGAAGAAACACCTGATGGGGAAGGAAAGAGCCACAATACTCTTAAGCAACAATCACCCAAGATCAAGGCTTTCCTTGCTGTTTAGGCTAAATACATTGTCGAGTCTTTTAATGTCAGGCTCACTCCCTGGGGTGGGAGATTTCACCGTTCTCACTGTTCCAGTTTGCCAGGCTAACCCGCAGACTCCTCCTTGAAACTGGAGCTGAATGACAGTGTAGGTCCAAAGCTGACCCACTGTCTTGTACTCAATGCTAACTCTGCAAAAGAGCTGTAATTCCCGAAAGGCACAGGAAGGAAGATGAGGACAGGCAGGAAGGACGGACGTTGTCCAGCTGCAAATGCTACCTACACCGCCCACACATCTAGGTCATAATCGTTCATCTCTGCTCATGTCTTTCAAAAACCCAAACCCCACCTTCCAGGGACATGCTCCCAAAGCTTCTAGAACCTTCCAATGGTTGAGGGGAGCCATGCCCATCCCAGGGGAACTTACCTGTAAGCCTTGTAGACCAGCGTTTTGAGGCCTATCTCTTTCTGGAAGGCTCTATCCTCCTCTAAGCCAGGAAGCTGGAGCAATTCCACCAAATTCTGCACAACAGATGTAACAGGAAAACTCATGAAGAGGGGTACCCAAACTGAGTGTTTGACAGAAGATTTGGAAGGACAGAGGTGGGCAGAAAGAGCAAGCCTGGGCTTCAGATAACGGGGACGTCTGTGACGAGTGACTCAGCCACAGCCACACCTGGCGTCACCTCCGCCCTCCTGACCCTGAGAGCCCACGTGGCCTCTTTCTCTCAGTCACAATTCACCTTCTTCAGAGGCTCCCTGGACCCTCTCAGCTGGAGGGGATCCCTCTGGTTCTGAACTCTCATTTCAGATGGGCCCCTTTTGTGGTGCCTACACAGACACCTTGACTGTGGGCAGGGGTCTCAAACTCCCTCGCCGATGAGCTCCCGGGGGGCCACGGCAGCGTGGCCTCAGGTCCCAGGACACGTCAAGGCACGTGGGTGACCAGCCTGCACAGGAAGTGCTCAGTAATGAATACTGGGGGGGGTTTACCCGTGTCTGCACATCCACACAGGCTTCCCTGGGGC
Source organism: Neotragus pygmaeus (assembly GCA_006410875.1). Taxonomy (NCBI): domain Eukaryota; kingdom Metazoa; phylum Chordata; class Mammalia; order Artiodactyla; family Bovidae; genus Neotragus; species Neotragus pygmaeus. The sequence continues at coordinate 33,914 of SJYV01026227.1, forward strand.
TCAGTGGTAAAGCACCCGCCTGCTGATGCAGGAGACATGGCCTCGATCCTTGGGCTGGAAAGATCCCGTGAAGAAGTGAATAGCAACCCGCCCCAGTATTCTGTCCATGGGAAATCCCATGGACAGAGGAGGCTGGTGACCTATAATCCACAGGGTCACTAAAGAGTCAGACATGACCAAGACTCTAAACAACAACAAAACACATCAACATGTCTGGATATCAGGTGCATGGATGGCTGAACTGGTATGAAAACAAGAACTTCTGTCTGTCACCGAGTCATCAACAGCTCCTGGCTATCACAACCCTTTTGCTATGTCATTTTGTAGCCAACCCACGCGCAGGACAGGCTTTCCCAGCCCTCCGGGGTCACCTGCAGAATGATGTCATAGAGCCGGATCAGGTCCTGGGGCCGAGGGGCGCGCTTGCTGTCATCGTCCGGCTGCTGCTGCAGCAGGGCCTTCTGCAGCCCTGTAGCCATGTTCTCGTTCCGCTTGATCGCTGTTGACAGCTTGATGTAAGTCAGGTAGCTGGAATGGACACATGTCAGCTCAGGTGATGCTCAGGGAAGCAGATGTGCTGGGACGAGCACTGGGCCACAAGCTGGGCTGCCCTGGGGAGCTGCGAGGGCGTGGGCGTGTCGCCCGGCAGGGCTGCGAGGCCTGGGCCTCAGCCTCCACGGGCCTTCGACTCTGGCTGCTGTTCAGTGGCGAACTCGCAGGGGACCCGCGTGGGACCTTATGACAAAATTTAATTTGATTTATATCTTCTGTATCTTTAGAGAGTTACCAATTTCAGAGGACACTGCTGGTCCTTAAGACGAGAGATGGATAGCAAGCTAGTTCCTGAAATAAGGACTAAACAAATAAAATAGCATCGGAAATGACAGAGCTTGTGTAGGAGTCAGGTGGACGGCCAGAGGGGTCAAGGTGAAGAGCAGGAGTAGAACTGGCGAGAAAGCTGTAGAAGAAAGTGGTAATAAATGCTAAAAGCCCAAATCAACAAGTAGCAATGTACACATGTCATTTAGACACATGGAGGCAAATACCAAAAGAACTTGTTAAAGAATTAAAACTGGCCCCTTCCTTTTCTTTCTGCTGCACTGTGAGGCTTGTGGGAACTTGGGTCCTGACCATGGACTGAACCTGTGCCCCCTTCATTGAAAGTGCAGAGTCCTAACCATTGGGCAACCAGGGATCCTCAAAAGTGGCTGCATCTGAGAAGTCATGAGATGGGCTTTCCTAGAGCTCTGCAGAAAAGTCAGACTCTCAAAACAAATAACTGTTATTCACCGAGTGGAACAGGAATCTAGATACATTTTAATTAAGATACCAGAGCTTTATTAAAATACAAGAGCTACTGGATTCCTGACTTTAATCTATCCCAAAGCTGGCCTCAGGTCCTCACTGCTCACCATCCCTATACCAGCTCCATGTGGAGGTGGGAGGACAGATCCCAGGGCAAGGGGGCTTCACAATGTGGAAGTGTCCCAAGCCCCGCTGAAGCTCTCCCGGTCTTTCAAGGCTAAGAGGCTGACAACTGCCTTTGCCTCTTTGTGGCTGTTAACTACCAATACGTCCCCTAACCTCCTAAAGCCTTGTTTCTCACAGGCTTGTTGAAACAGAAGGGAGATAAGGACTGTTCCTGCTAATATTCTGTGCATCTGAACCATAAGGCAGTCAATGCGACATGATACCAAATTCTCTAAGAAGGGAGATTAAGGCAGAGAGAAGAGTTTTTTTTGGTTTTGTTTTTATTAAAATGACTGGGGGGCGGGAGTTGGGAATGACTGAAAATATTGCCAGGTTCACTAAAAAGTTGTAAGCAGTGACTAAGACATTAAAAATTTCAAGGTCACATGGAAAGAGCACCTGGGGAGAAGTGGAATTTTATTTCTCCCAGGAAGTTTGAAAAATGTCACTCTTCCTTCCTCCTCTCTTCTGTCAAACAAAATGACCTATCTTTTAAAAAACTTAATAAGGCGATTTAAAAGTGAGTATGAAAGAGCAAAGGGATAAAAACAATCAAGATGTGCCTGTGGAGAAAGCTAGTGGGGTGGGGGTGGGGGGACGGTGTGCTGGACCAGACACCAAGGCCGATGATGAAGTTGCAGTGAATCACGGCGCTGGCGTCCGTGCAGACAGACAGAGCAGCAGAGTCCAGAAGGCCAGTGTGCAAGGGTGTGGGACGTCCGCCTACGGGCCAGCGGGGAAGGACACCCCGGCCCATAAACCGCACGCTGGAACAATCCATCACCCTCGTGGAAAAAGGTGATGTGGATCCTTACCGCACTCAAAAATAAACTCTAGATGGAATTAAAGTTGGGTTGAACTTGAACTTAAATGTGGACAGGACAACTTAAGCCATTCAGAATGCAGAGGAGAGTCACTCTAGGAGCCTGGCGCTCCTAGAAGAAGAGCGGTGAGCTCTAGAAGAGGGGCAGGAATCAGTAAGGGGGCCACAGGGAACTTCAAAGTTATTGGTTACAATCTAGTTCTTCTGTTGTACAAAAATGGGAAATTATACGGATATCAGAATAATATTCACATGCAAATCTCATATGCAAAAATGTGCACAGATGCACTCATATTTTAATATGTATCAGTAAATTATAATGTACATAAACACTGTACATACATACTCTTTTGTTCCAATGACACATCATGCAAGGTTAAAAAGTAAAAATGTCACATCTCTTACCTGTGCAGGTACTGAAGGTTAGATACCTTCCCCGACTCCACATCTAGGGTGTAATCTCTCTGTTTCTGCAGAAAGTGAGAAGGTAGAGATTAAATGGCTCATTAGGTCCTTGGCTCTGACCACCTCATTCAATGGTGTGGACCTCAAAGTGCCCTGAACACAGGCACAGACACTACGAAGTTGAGGTCCTCAAATATCAGAGAACTCCTGGGCTTTTCTGGAACGACAAGGTCACTCAGTTTCCACTGACAAAGAAAAACCAGACGTGAACGAGAATTCAGAGTAACGGCCAGGAAGGCCTCCTGGCCACTGTGTCCAGTGTTCAGACTCAAAGCATTAAAGCAGACAGTCCTCAGGCCGTGGCTCAGATTTAGGACCTGTGTCTTAGACCCAAGGTCTATGCCTCGTGCTGTCAGCTCCTGCCTTCCTGGTTGACTGAAGAAGGGCCCCTAAAGGGAGGAACCTGTGAAGATGTGACCTTATATGGTAGGAGACCTCGCAGATGTGGAGAAGTCAAGGATCTCTTGATTAGCCTGGACAGAAAGATCAGGTGACTTCTCTACAAGTCCAGGCATAATAGAAAAAAGTTCATTAGAGACAGGTGGAAAGAACAAAGGGAGAGGGAAATTACAAAGGGAGAATAAACAGGCTTTTTGGCAACAGGGAAGAAAGACAAAAATGGTTCTGAGGTTTTCAGCCTAGATGCCTGAGTGAATCACAGTGATATTATTAGAAAAGGGAGTGCTGGAGAAATCCACCTGGAGATATGGATTTGAAACCAGAGGCTCAACAGATAAAACATGAAGCCATTAGGAGAAGCAGGACAGAAGGAAAAGAGTTTCTCAACTTCGTGGAGCCCAGAGGAGGCCTCCCTTGTTGGTCAGCCAATCGCCACACCTAAATACAACGGTGGCTAAGAGTCCCTGCTCTGGGAATGCGGCACACAGAGCAAAGAGGACCTCAGCTCAGAGCAACGGCCGGGGCCTCAGCTGAGAGTCCTACCTGATCTGACTTGAGCTCTTCCCGCACGGCCTGGATGGCGTCCCGACACTCACTGAGCATGGATTCAAACAGACGCTCCTTAGTTTCTTCACTCTCAGCCTAAACAAAGGCAGAAGGTGGTGAAAGAGTTTCTTTTTGAGTAAGTCATGGTATTCTGATGGAGGAGGGCATGATAGTGCTTTGATTCCTCCTGTTAAGACATGAATACACACATCCAACCAAAAAACAGCCTGGATCAGAGAGCATTTCAACTGTTAATATTCTTTATCATATACAATTTTTCTTATGGTTTTACTCATTAATTTGTACGGAAATGAGAAGCGTGTATATATATATAGATGTAAAGTGAACACACTGAAAAAGCATCAATACAACTGATCTAAACCATCAACCAACAGAGGCTTTCGTCTTTCCTCTATCATAGAACTTCCTACTGTTTTCCTTCAATGCTCAGGACCAGCACCTGGCATCTCAGGAGAGCCTTATGCACTAGATTTGGGGCACTGCCATCTCACTCTGAAGCACAGCACAAGTTTCTTTCCCTTGCAAATGTAACCCAACAGAGTTGTAGATACTGGATTTCTTCTAAGTCCCAAGTAGGTGAGTGACATTGCTAATCAATAACCAACTAAAGATATATTTCTCTCCTAAATGCCATATGAGGTTTTCCTGCATATAGGAGTTATTCCATACGGCTATGCTGAGAACATCTCAGGGGAGATGAAGTTGACAAGCATTTAATAACAGTCTCTGCAAAGCACAGGGCGTCGCCCCTGTGCCAGCCAACCGGGATAAGGCAAAAAGTGATTCATTAACTGAATACCTGCCAAACCACACTATCATCCTAAGGAATCTGACTAAGCAGGTGGGAATGGACAAAAAGCAGACAGGAGATGAACTTGTGTTACTGGAAGACCCACTCTGACATTAGAACATCAACATTCCCATGATTATATTTGACTTTCCACAGAAACTAACATCCAATCTGATCTCTTGACATTCAACTGACCTCCAGAAAAGCTCAAAAGAAAACGCAGTACTGCCCACTCCTTTAAGATATGGTTGGGAGGGGCCTTCAGAAAAACCTTTTCTTAAGAGCTCTCATGTTTTTCCTAGTTTCCAGTGTGGGGAAGAAAAAAAAAACAAGGCCTTGTAAATTACCCAATATAAATCAAACATACTTTTCTATTTATAAGTTACTTGACTTTCTTGTTGTTCAGTAACTGAGGAACAAATCAGGGCATGGCTATTCTTTAACTTGATAAAGGCAAGCCCAGGCACCATCAACACTCTGCAGGCTAGAGCAGGGCTGTGCTCCAGGACTTTCTGCGGCGGTGGCGTCCCTGCGCTGTCCCGTGTGGGCATCAGCTGCCGGGGGCTGCTGAGCACCCGCAAGTCTAATCAACGTAAACAGCTGTATGTGTCCAGGTGGCTACCGTACCAGGCAGCCCGGCTCTGGAGAAACACACTTCACAACACACACCGTTAAGGATCTCAAGTCAGCAAGATTCTTCACACTCGTTTAATCAAACTAGCCAAGTTTTTCAAAGTACAGATCCTGTGGACCAGGGCAGCTGTGGAGTTAACAACTGGAATAAGATATGAAGCAGCCCTGGAACAGCCACACACACACCAGAGCCCTGTCGTGAGCAGGCAAGTGAGCTCCAGCGCCAGCCTGGCATCGTGCAATCCAGCAAACATGCCACCGACACCCTCTGAAGACCGGTGGGGTTCAGCAGTTGGGGCAGTGAGTGCTTAAGTAAAAGAAAAGAGCCATTTGGTTTTACCAGCTATGTGGGACCTGCCTCCTTTCCTAAGGAAGGAATGGCTCAAGTAAAAAAAAAAAAAATTAATATGATGCGAAAATGCTATACCTCTTTACTGCCAGGTATTACCTTCATTCCCTTTGAATAAGGACACTCTGCATCAAGGTACTGAATAGCGGCAAAATCTCCCTCCGCTCTGCTTCCAGGAAATTCTTCGTTCCCCTGGGATCTTACAAAGGTCTTAAACCACAATGAAGGGAACGGCTGATCTGGATCACAGGCCGTCAGTTGGCTGTGTTGCTCTTATGCAGCCACACTGCACAGGGACAGAGACCACTCATCTCTGGAGCAGAACCTCTCACGGTTCTCCCTGGGCTGGGCAAAATGTCCACAGAGGAAGCCTCAAACACGTTTTGCTACTTACACTCTTATCCTGTAAACCTATCTCAGAGGCAAAGGTAATCCTGAAGGGACAGTGGAACAAGAAACTCCTTTCCACACGTATGCAGAAGGAGGGCCCCTCAGAGGCCACACGCAGGCGGCTCAGGTCTGCCACTGAACCAACAAGAACCGCTTCTGCACACACGGGCCAACTCCCTGCAGAAGAATTTGTGGCTGGCCTGGACCTTCCCGGGAGGACCATGACGGGGAGAAACCCGTAGCCCAGAAGTAACGCATTACTCAGTCCTAATAAACAAACCTGAGATCAATTTTTATAAAACTTCAAACACTCTCAGAAGTGCTTTTCCATAGCCCCAAGGCACGTCTCAAGGCTGAGAAAACCCAGCTGTGTGTCCTGAGGCGAGACCCTCAGCTCTTAAAGACAGAGCTCCCAGACTGTTTTCACTTGTCTACTTGGTGTGACAGAGACAGCAAGGAGAGTCCAGCCACATTCCCCACCACACCCGCAGAAGAACCCAGGGAACAGGAGCCCGCCTCCCTCGGCAGTGAGGTCTAGGAAAAAACAATCAGAAATCGAGTAAAGAAGGACACAAACCTCACGTAAAAATAATTGTTTTTTTAACAAAAAGGAGAAATGATCTCCTTCCAGTCAAAAATTAAAGTATTCGTCAGAACCTGAAGATAAGAATCATCAAACCTATAGACATTTTTAACCTGCCCCCACCCTCAGCTGCGTGACATCCTCAAATCACCACCAAGACAATTCAGGTGTGATCAAGTATTAACAAAGCAAAATAAAAACAAATGAGAAAGTAAGACAATATTGAAGACATGAAGACCTAAAGCTTGGCTAAAGGAAAGAAGGCTGTTGCAGCTGGATTTTGGCAGTTGATTAAGCCTCAGCTCCAGTCTTTGCAGTTTAGTATCATCTTCTTGAATTCTTTCTTTCTTCTTGCTTTTCAGTAAACTGTTGTTTTAGTATTTAAAGGTCATAAAAACCTCTACAAGCAACCAGGAAGCAGGGGGCTACCAGATCCCTCTGACCCAGTTCCCAGAGGGTGGGAAACACTGGAGGGAGAGGT
>SJYV01026230.1:0-12887 GCA_006410875.1 Neotragus pygmaeus
GGAAGTTATTTTCTTATAATTTGTTTTCAAAATAGTCTATTTTTAGGATATTGTTATGTTGATATAATTCTAGGGAATTAATTTTATTGCTTTGTGCTATTTCATTGGATGCATTCATCACACTTAATTATCTATTCTTAAGTTTATGGGCTTTTAGATTCTCATTTTCCTCTGATGGAGAGCATCAATACAATATTCAGGCATGTGATTTCCTGGGCTCTGTGCAGTAGTTTCTTTAGGCTATACACCTATTGCTGGTCATGGCACGTACCCACAGTCTCCTGTTCTGAGATGTTGCCAAACTGCTTTCTAAGGTGGCCTTACTCTACCTTTAGCTGTGTGGGACATTATCTGTTCCTCTGTATCCTGGCAGCATCTAGTGTTGCCAATTTGGTTGGGGAGGAAATGACATTTCATTATGAGTTTCATTTGCACTTTCCTGATTATGAGGCAGATTGCATATCTTTTCCTGTTTTGTTTTTGTCATTTGTGTTGCTCATTCTGTGAATTTTCTGGTTACATAACTTGCTAATTATTCCAGTTCTTAAAGCCTGCTCTATATGGAGCCCTTAAAATATATATTCAACTTATAAATCCTTAAAAATTTTTTTTGTGTACTGCCAGTGTCTTCTCCCCAACTCTGAGTATACAGAGCATTTCTCCCATTGGTGGGTTAATGTAGTGGTGACTTCATTGTGCAATATTTTCTGTTTGCCCCTTTCTCTCCTAAGGCTCAGCTGGTAAAGAATACACCTGCAGTATAGGAGACCTGGATTTGATCCCCGGGTTGGGAAGATCCCCTGGAGAAGGGAATGGGTACTGACTCCAGTATTCTGGCCTGGAGAATTCCATGGACTATATAGTTCATGGGGTTGCAAAGAGACGTGACTGAGTGACTTTCACTTTCTCATAAGGCTATGAATTCAAGTGAGAGCAAAAACAGACCTTTTCATTTTTATTTCCTTGGTTCCTGGGACATAGATGATACCTAGAAACATTGCTTGAGTTGACTTGAGAGTGTCAATTTAATATGGACATTATTGTAAATTTGAGGCTGTACTTAAGGTTTTCAATTTGAGGAGTTTCTGTCAGCCTTAGTTGTTTGATATATACACATAATGTACATATGAACATATGCATATATACATACCAGGAATATCCTGTGGAGAAGGAAATTTCAACCCACTCCAATATTTTTGTCTGGGAAATCCCATGGAGAGAGGAGCCTGGCAGGCTATAGTCCCTGGAGTCATAAAAGAGAAGCACATGGCTTAGTGACTAAACAACACGTTTGCAATCAAAACAGATTAGGCTCTTTTCATAACCTTTAAAATAGGGCTTCCCTCCATTTCCAGGCAAAGAATTTTTCTTAGAACGACACTAAGGTTGAGATAGGTTAACATATTCAGATGCGATTGGAATAACAGATGCATCTCTATTTCTGGTCCAGAGTTGTTGGGGAGGCAGGAGGAAGGGGGGCATGATTGTACAATGCTTTATCATCTTCGCGGCTCATCAGTATCAGCAGCTGACACCGGCAAGTGTTTGCCAGTTAGGGTCTGACGGCTGACCCTGGCCTTGTCGTTACAACCATTGCTTTCTCGACCTCTGCCAGCTTGACACATGGCACCAGGCTCCGTGGGCAGCTGGTACTTTGGACTGGAATGTTCTGTGAGTTCTCTGGTGTTACTAGTGAAATTCCTTATTATTGTTACTGTGTCATGATTTTGACATCGATAATGCTGTAGCTGTCTTCATGTTTCTTCTTTCATATCACGGTAGTTGTAGTTCTTTCATATCATGTTGTAGTTGATGTGACTGTTTATAAGGTAGCAGGTGACAGATGTTCAAGTTGCTGTGGACTGATGCATTGCTCAACTTAGATTTTACTGTAACTTCATATAAAAAGAAATCATTTGAGTAAACTGTGGGTTGGAGGGAACATCATGAGTTTAAGGAATTATTTTTTGTTTAAGATATAACTAAACTCTGAAGTGTTTTGAAACGTACTGAAATACATTTGAAATGTATTGAAATGTATTTCAAAATGCAATTCTAAGTCCTAAACATATCCTTGGCTATGCATTAGGAGAGCAAAAATCAAAAGCCACAGTTCTCACTTCCCCACCTTGGCCGTTCTTTGAACTTCACTGCTATTTCTCTTTCTCTTTCTTCCCCTCTTTCCCTATCCCACCCTTTTCTCTTTCCTAACCTGGCACTCAAGCATTCCCAGGCTCTTCAGTTGACACTTTGCACTCCACTTATGAAGTTTCATTCTGTGTTTTTCTCTCCAATAGTGTCCTTTGAAACTGAGATTTATCCACAGTAGTAGCTGGAGATAACCCTGTAGTTCATGGTGCTGTATATAATTACACTGGGTGTTGGGTATATCAGGCCTGGGAGGATGGAATACTGAATGGGTACTGAATGTTCCCGCAGCTTTTATTTGTGAGGCGTTGCTCATGCAGTCAGGGTCACATTACCTAGGTGCCAGTGAAATAGGACAGAGAGAAAAGGATTTATCTAATCCACCATGAATGCATTCCAGAGTGATTTGATTGTTTTTCTATGCCTTCTAGCAGGTGGATATGTATACAGGTGAAATAGCTAGGGACCTTTTCTATTTTGCTTAATAAGGATAGAGGTGGTCTTTGTCTTGCAATTTCAGGCATTTTTATTCTTCTAGAATTTGTCCCGTTGGGAAGATTAGTGTGTTTTCATTGCCTTTTAAGCTTGTTCCCCTAGGGTAGCACAGCTGTAATGGTTCCCAATATATCCTTACTATTGTAAAGGCCTTTTTATCTCAGAGGCAAGGGAGCAGTTGAATACTAAGTTTTTATTCCAGAAATTCAGCTCTTGTGAACTTCTATAAAATTTTGTCTTGACTTCATTTATTTTCTGAAAGTTATATATGTCACGACTTGAAGGTGAGATGATGTCAAGTTACTGTAGAAATATGTTCAGATTCTGCAACAAGTGCATACTTCTTGGAAGATCTAATAACACAGATAGGTCTGATTTCAAATCCATTGCTCTTAGCCTGAAGATGGCTTTTCTCCAGGAACTACACCGTGGGAGACTTTTCACCTTTAGTAAATCCCAGTCTCCAGACAGGAACTCCTTCAGTGGGTAACTGAAGGATGAAATAGGGCTCACTGAGAGCACATCTCCAGCCTACTCCTTTCTCTTGAGTCCAGTCTCTTCATTTCCAACTGGCCATGTTGCAAGTTACGTCTCTGAGAGGCATCTCTCTGAGAAGCATTGTAGGATAGAGGTTAAGATCACACTGCCATGGCATCAGAAAGACTGAGATTTGAGTTCCAGGTTTACCATTTACTTGGCTTATGGCCTTGTGAGATATTATTTAACCATTTTTGAAAATTATTAAGACTTTATTTTTTAGAGCAATTTAAGGCTCACAGTAAAATTGAGGGGCAGGTACAGAGATTCCCACATACCCTCTGCCTTCACACATCCATAACCTCTCCTATTTTTAACATCTCCCATCAGAGTGATATGTTCATTGTAATACATGAACCTATACAGACATACTGTAATCACCCAAGTTGATAGTTTTGTGGTCATACACTCATACACAGTGTTCCCTTACTATTCTTTTAATGTCCATAGCATCTGTAGTGATGTCACTTTAACGCGTCTCCCAGATCAAGAAATGGAACCTTCATCTCAGAAGCCCTCCATCCTCTTCCTTTGAAGAAGTCATTGCATACGGAGCTGCCTACCAGTGTTCATCCTCCCGTAAGCATCTCTTCACATTTGCTTTCTTATCCAGGTCCAAAACTTCGGAGCAACCGTTGCCTCCTCTCTTTCTCTCTCATACCCCACAGTCAGTCCATCAGCCTCATCATTGATCTACCCTGAAAATATAGTCTCTCCAGTTCTCACTTCTTCCACAGCCATTGCCTTGGTCCCAAACCCATACTTCCTTGTCTGTGCAAAATCTGTGCCTCCAATCTGCCCTCTTTGCTGCCCCCTGTTCCCCTACAGTGTATTGTCTTCTATTTTTAACTGTAAATTTTATTCTTTTGCCAAGTTTCAGATTCCTCCACACCTGTTCTTTCCTAGGACATCTTGTCATAACAAATCAGGTTAAATAACCCAGTATGATTAGCATCTATTGCCAAATAACTCTCTGTGCATTTGAAATAAGAAAGTAGGGACAGTTCAATTGTATTTTTGCTTCAGGCTAACAAAGGATTCATTATAGCACATTGATAGCTGATATTTCTGATTTTTTAAAACTGAGGTATGCATAATTAAAATGAAAAATGTTTAATAGATATATTCTTCTCAAACTTTTAACTTTTTTATTTTAAAAATGTCAAATCTGCAGGAAAACCCCAAGAAATGTACAGTGAACATCAAATAATGTTTACCTAGATTCACCAATTATTTAACATTTTGCCACATTTGCTTTATATCTCTATCTTCACCATCATCATCATCTATCATCTTCATTTTTGTTGAACCAATTCAGGGTAAGGTGTTGACATCACAATATTTAATTCCAAAATACTTCAGCATGAATCTTCTAATTACCAGTAACTTTTCTTAATATAACTCATTACAGTTATAAAATTTAGGAAATTTAGCATAGATATCATATTGTTTTTGAGCATATGTTTTATATTAATTTCCGCAGCTTATACCTTCATCCCAAACTCATTCTTTCTTGCTTGGATTAATGCAAAATTAGTGAACTACTCTTTATAGTAATGTTCTTTATAGCACTGTCTCTTTTCAATTCAGAATGTAACCCAGAGTCATGTGTTATATTTAGATGTTATGTCTTTTTGGTTTTCTTTGTATAGGACATTTCCTCAACTTTGTCTTTTCTGACATTGACATTTTGAAGACTGCAGCGTTTTTGTTTGGTAGTCCTTTAATTTGGGTGTTTTTGTTTGTTCCCTCATGATGAGATTCAGATTATTATTTTCATCTAGAATGAAATACAAGCAATGTATTCCTGTTATTATCACATAAGAAAGCACATGATTTCAGTTCATTACTTTATTGTTGACGTTCATGTTGATTACTTGTATAGGTTGATGTCTACCATATTCATCTCCTGTAAAATATTTCTTCTCTCCTTGCAATTAATTAGCAATTTATGAGGAGGCATTGAGACTGTATGTGCTGTTCTCAGCCTTTTATCTGATGACTTTGGCATTTATTAGGATTCATTTTTTTCTAACTCTGATATTATTCCTACTTTTAGTTGGTACTGTCATGCTAGGAAGAACTTTCTCCCCCTACCCCATGTATTTATGTTTTATGTGGAATTTTTAGTATTGTTTCCAACCAGGGTTCTTGGCCTCCTTGATCAATGGAAACTGATTAGAGGCCAGACAAGAAATTTAAGCAAGGCTTTATTGGAGCCCCTGCTGCAGCAGAGGGGAGCAAAACAAGTAACAGATTCCCTTGCTGGCTCCCTCACCAAAGGGGGTGAGCTGGTTCCTTATGTGGGGTGAGGGTAGCGGTGAGTCCAGGGATTGGGCAGGAGGGGTGGCTTAGCTGATTTGCTCACCGCTTTGGTGGTGGTGTGTGTAGGGGGCATGTGCAGTACCCACCTTTTGCTCCCAGTTCTTCAAAAGTGGCAACTAATTTTTTTTTGTCTTTTGTATTTGTTGTCCACAATTTGCCCCAACTGTGCCTGCACACAGCTATTTTTAGTCCCTTATAGTTTCTTTCCACTCCAGTACTCTTGCTTAGAAAATCCCATGGATGGAGGAGCCTGGTAGGCTATAGTCTATGGGCTCGCTGAGGGTCGGACAGGACTGAGTGACTTCACTTTCACGCATTGGAGAAGGAAATGGCAACCCACTCCAGTGTTCTTGCCTGGAGAATCCCAGGGACAGGGGAGCCTGGTGGGCTGCAGTCTATGGGGTCGCGCAGAGTCGGACACGACTGAAGTGACTTAGCAGCAGCATAGTTTCTTTGCATTTTGTTGCTCGAGGAGATGTTTGTCCAGGTGCAAGCATTGCAGCACTGAGCAGAAGGTTCCAGGTCGCAGCCTTGTAGTTTTCTTGACTCAACTTTGGATTTAGTTATTTCTCCAACCCTGGTCCTTTTTAAGGGGGTATGGCATACAGGAATCAAGATTTAGGTGCCCTATGTGTTTGTTGTTTCTGGGGTATCATTGCCTCTAAGTCCTTTCAGCAGAAACAACTAGGAAAAGCAAATATTTTTCTAGTCATTTCTACCATCCACTGAATTGGGGTTATCTCTGATCTTCCCCCTTCACATTTATATCTTCTTTCTCCCACCGTGAAGGATCTACAGCTTCACATAACAATATACATTAATCTTAAAATATAATATTGAGGAAAACAAGTCAGACTTAAAAGAGTTCATGCCATGTGAGTCCGTTTACATAGAGCTAAGAAAAACCGTTGATACTTGTGGGAAATGAACAAGATGGCATCAGTCAGGCTCTCTCGCCCAGCACTCTCACAGCCTCTCCCGGCATGCTCTGTCAACAGTGACTTTGCATGGTTATGTAACAGCTGAGATCACGTTTAGCGCTGTGCATGCAAGTCACGAGGGTCTCTTCACCATGGGCTGCTTTTTGTCTTGTAAGCTTCACCTGGAAAAGCCCTGAAGGGTTGTGTGTGGTTATGTTGTACCGTACTGTGCTGTGCCAGCCAGGAGAAGATTAACGCATCTGCAGTTCCCACGCAGACGGAACTCCTCGCGTTTTCTTCCAGCCGCTTAGTTCTCACCTTACCTACCACGGGTTCAGTGAACAATGCGCACAGTGAGATACAGAGAAACGATTGGTGCTGTGAGCACAATCAACAATAGAATTCTCCAGTATAAAACAAAAAGTTTAAAGAAAAACACACACCCCCTCACTCCTCCCCTGCACCAACCACAATTGGCATTGTTCTGTGCTCTTAGACGGTAGGGTAGCGATTACCCTTGGTTGATAGCGACAGGAAGGGAGAATGAGGACGTTTCCAGTGCTGGAGAAGTTCCGTTTCTTGATCTGGGACATGATTCTAATGGTATATTTGATTTTATGAGATCTTTGAGTTATATACTAATGTTTTATGCCTTTTTTTTGGGCTGGCATATGTATTAAATTCAAAAGTTAGATTAATATCTTTGTGTTATGTTGTCAATTCTATATCTATGTTAATGGCACCCCACTCCAGTACTCTTGCCTGGAAAAATCCCATGGACGGAGGAGCCTGGTAGGCTGCAGTCCATGTGGTCACTAAGAATTGGGCTCTACTGAGTGACTTCACTTTCACTTTTCACTTTCATGCATTGGAGAAGGAAATGGCAACTCACTCCAGTGTTCTTGCCTGGAGAATCCCAGGGAAGGGGAGCCTGGTGGGCGGCTGTCTCTGGGGTCGCGCAGAGTCGGACACGACTGAAGTGACTTAGCAGCAGCATAGTCACTAGTGTGATTCCTCCGCATTGTTGTGGATTTAATTTTACGTTTTTGAATATTTTATTTTTTTGTTTTTGAATATTTTAGACTAGAGGTCGCTGAGTCGGACACAACTGAGCGACTTCACCCTCATTTTTTACTTTCATGCATTGGAGAAGGAAATGGCAACCCACTCCAGTGTTCTTGCCTGGAGAATCCCAGGGACAGGGAGCCTGGTGGGCTGCTGTCTATAGGATCGCACAGAGTCAGACACGACTGAAGTGACTTAGCAGCAGCAGCATTTCAGAGGTCAAAACTATACAAAAACGTGTCCTTGGAGAAAGAGACTTATTCCAGCGTCCCTCTGCTGTTCTCCCCTCCCCATTGCAAGTCATCAATTTATTTATGTCTGTATTGTCATGTTCTATTATTTATTCCTAATACAGCCAGAATGACTCTTCCACAGGATAAGGAGATCATGTTACTTCTTTGCTCCAAATATTCCAAGAGTTTCCCTTCTCACTCAGAATGAAAACCCGAGTCCTCACAGTGGTGGACAGGTCTTCGCATCTGACCTGGGCTCCTCAAGCCTCTCCTGGCCGTGTCTCCGGGGACTCTTCCCCGGGATCGCTGGCCCCCAGCCACCCCAGGTTCTGTTTCTCAGTCAGATCTCCTCCCACTTCCTGTTCTTGGCTTTTGCCATCCTCTCTTCCTGAGGTGTTTCCTCTAGATATCAGCATGATTCATTTCCTTACTTCCTTCAAGTTCCTTTTTAAAAGTCACCTCAAGGAAGTCTTCCTGTTCACTTCATTTGAATGTATCATACTCCCATCTCCACTTCTGTGTACTCTGTATCCAGCTTCCACTGTTATCTTTTCCTCAGCACTGCTGCTGCTGCTGCTAAGTCACTTCAGTCGTGTCTGACTCCGTGCGACCCCATAAACAGCAGCCCACCGGGCTCCCCCATCCCTGGGATTCTCCTGGCAAGAACACTGGAGTGGGTTGCCATTTCTTCCTCCATCCTCAGCACTATTGCACTCTAATATATAGCTTTTTCTTTTGTTCTCTCTCTCTCCTCCAGAATAGAGGCTCCGAGAGGGCAGGGAATTTTGTATGTTCAGGTCACTGCTGTCTCCAGAACCGAATGATACACTGCTCGTGCTCAGATCAACATTTATTTTAAAAAAACAAATGAATGAACACTGTTGAGGAGATAACAGTGGGAATGGCTTTGGAAATTCCATACGAATATGGTGCCAGAGCCAAAATGACAGTGTAGAAGCAACTCTTCTGTAGCTATAAGGGTGGAGGGTGAGGGGTGGGGCGGATATTACAAAATCTGCCTTAGAGACATAAACCTCTCAAGATGTTAGAAGGTTCAGGTTGCTAGCAATAAGCTTTGGGGTTTACATTGTTTATCAGTTAAGAAGAATGAACTGGTAGATATTTCATGGAGGGAAAATTTCACGGAAGGGAAAAGAAAGAAAAAAGGGAAATCAAGGAGAAAAAGTAAGGACAAAAGAAAAATGAGTGCAGTTGTAAGGGAGGGACTTTCCTGTGGTTCAGTGGTTAAGACCTTGCCTTCCAATGCAGAGGATGCAGGTTTGATCCATGTACATGCCTCACCGACAAAAAAATCAAAACATGAAACAGAAACAAATTTGAAACCAATTCAATAAAGAGTTTAAAAAATGGTCTGCATAAAAAAAATCTTTAGAAAAAAACGAGCCAAGGAATTTCAGGTAAGAGCATCCTTGGAAGCTGTTGGAGGCTTCTCATGGGCCCTCTGGCTTCTGCACTGGAGGACCCATGCTCTTAGATCTGTGTGGCAGTGAAAGAGAAAGAATGCAAGCACTCAACCCACGTGGGCACATTTGTTGGGAGAATACTACTCTGATTGAACTGAGGAAAGCAGATTTAGCCTTGGTGATGCTGTCATTTACTGAACTGATTAAGAAAACTGTAAATAGCATGAGAGATATTCAGGTGCTTACGAAGGAAATTCCTTTTCTGGTTTCTTCTACCTGCCCTTGAGATCCTTACCCTTTGCCAGAAGGCCCATCTGCCAGTCTTTTGGAAGAGCCTGAAGCCCTGCTTGGGGAGTGTGCCCAATGGGAATACACCTGGGGAGGCTGAATTTAGTGTTGAGCTCAACTTTTTCAGCTGAGCAGCTGCCTTTGGGAGCCTTAAGAAAGAACACTGGGGTTATTTTCACTTGAGCTCTTGTTCTAAAGAAGAAATGTGTATCTTTGTATGCTAATGTGTTTTCCAAATGTTGCACATTTAGTTGAAATCAGGTGGTTTTAGAATTAAGGTAAAAGAGTTTGTCTTTTCTGAAGAAAATCCAAGAAAAGAGAAACTTCTGTGAGGTCTCTGAGGCACCTAGCTCCCTGAAGGTGACAAAGGTCCGAGGCTGGAACTTCAGGAGAGAAAAAGGTGTGTGTGAATAACTGGGAGACATGAGGGACTGGCAAGGAGCTTGAGTGTAGGGCTGGCAAAGTATATGTTTATTTTACCCTTCATTGCTTCCCTGGGGTTCTGTGGCAGATGAGACAGTCTCCAAGCCAGAGCTGGAAAAGGCCAGAGAGCATGACCAGCCATAAAGATTGGGTCATGACTTCCCTTTGTATGTGAAGATACATGCCAGTCATCCATCCCCACCATCTCTCTGGGCTGTTCTTTAAATGTTAAGGGCATCAAAGAATGTCTCCTAAAGCACATTGTCCCTTGGATTTTAGGCAAACCAGCTTCTCAGGTTTGGTGGGTATTGTTTGCCACTCCTTATGATGTTCCGAAACCAGTGCCTCATGAAAGTCAGCTGTGCGTGGCGCTCGAGTAGCCTGTGTTACAATGTACTGCAGTGGTTCCCGAGTGGGCGCCACGCCTCGGCTGTTGTGCCAGCGCAGCCTGTTAGTGGTCTCAGCAGGGAGGCGGCTGGAAGAAGGGTCTCGGTCCCTGCCCTCTTTGAAGACAGAATTCAGCAGAGAGGCCAAAGTTTGAAACAGATCAAGCATTTATTAGAAGCAAAGTGTGATGTGTGTGGAAGATTATATGAACTCAGAGTGAGTTGTGCCCGATAGTTAGGGCAGCTTAGATCATTTTCATAGGGGCGGTCTTCTGGGTCGTCTCTTGCTGGTTGTCTTGCTTGTGGCCCTGTTTAACCCGACTCAAGGCTCTTCCTGGTAGTCATGTGCATCTCTCACCAAGACGGATTCCAGATGGAAGGTGTCTGGGGGTTGGCGGAACATGTTGTGGTGCTGGCAGCTCCTTCCTCCCTGACACCCGCCCTAAATGGAGTACCTTCTCTCCACATGTGTCAGAAATCCCCTTGATTGCAAGAGTGAGGAATTGTGATCACTTTGCCTTCCGCTCGATCAGTGCCCGGTGCTCCTGCCGCTATCTTATCTTGAAGTGTTAGCAGGAGACTGGTTGCAGCTGCCCAGCCTGGGGTCCTCTGTTATTAGGGCTTCGTGGGGTTATTAATCTGTATTAATTTTTATTTTTACCATTTTTATTTCCATTTAGGTGCAATTTTTACATTATATGTTTGTACAGGAGTACACATACAAGATAATTAATATTCATATAGTGAAAGCATGCACATGGATTATTTTATTATTTATTCCTGGTGGATACTCCAGGAATCTTGGAGACTGCTCTGTGTAGATCGTATGTGCTCTGACACCCCCACCTCAACCTAAACAATACTATGTGCTAACCCCTAAGAAGACTTAATGTATTAAACATGTAAGTGTGTCTTATATATGCAACATGATAGAGAATGCTGACCCATTAGAAGGGAGTTTCTTCATCTCTTTTAGTGAAAATGCTCATTCTTATGCTATGAAGGATAACTAAATATACTTTCTTAAAACTTTTTTAAAATTGTTTTTCCTTCCAATTAAAACATTTTTTGGAGTTAATGCAAATAATTTGAACACATCTAGTGGAACATAAAGAAAGAAAGAAAATAAAGCATTTAGACACTTGCTTTTCTCTGAGTTTTAGTTAAATTAGTAATTAAATTGACTCACAATTTAGAAGACGTATATGGATTTTCAGAGATTCTCTACACTTGTAGCAGTGCTGAGTTACATTACTTTGATGATAAAAAGAAGTCCTTTCACAACAATATTTCAACAAGGCTGAAATACCTATTTTCCATGATATAAATACAATTAGGAATTACCTTATGTGAGCTGGAATTGTAGGCTGCTTGGCATTTTACATTACCTGAATAAGCTTGTATTCCAAGGCCACAAGATAATTTTCCTTCCAGGATTCAAAACTGTTTTTCTCTTAATAGAGTGGAGAATGTGATTGAAATGCATTTTGGTTCTGAAGAATGACAGGTATGCTGAATAGTTTAAGATGTTTCTGTTTCTCATAGTAGAATGCTAATAAAGCAGCTCAAAGTCCAAGACTGTCCCTCCGCAGAATTTTCATACCTGAACATTTGAGTCTTTCAGAAACCAGAATCAGAATCCCCTTGGAACATCATCTCAAAAAGCCAAAATAAAATGTTACATCCCATTACAGCAAATATCCTTGAAGAATTTAAATTAAACCCAAATATTGAGTTTATTTTTAAACTAAAATCTATATTGTACAAGCATATTTTAAAAATATTTCATTTGAACAGCTGCCAAACTTGCATATTTAAAAAACTATGATATGGTAACTAAATGAGGCAATTAACATATCCTCTGCATGAAACTGACCTTGATCCAGTGCCTTGGTGGTAAGTCCCTAGATCTCGAACCTCTTTACCTGCCCACACCTCTGCAACCAATTTCCCATGAATCCTTATGGATAGTACCTCCCCACCTCTTAAATAACCTTGTCTCTAATTTGGAAGCATCGTTTTTAGAGAGATGAGATGATTTCTTTTTCTTTTGCTGTTGCATGTTAAAAGTGGCAAGAAACATAAGCATAGGGTCTCAGACTTCACCTCCCCATCATGAGTGGGATCTGATCCTTAAGGAATTTACATTTTCTCCTCAACTGTTCATCAGTGATAAAGTTCTGCCCGTGTCTTGTCTGGCAGAAGTCTCAGGTGGCTGTATAAAGCGCACCCACAAGCTTATAAGGACACCTTGAGATATAGATATTCATGTATAAGAATTACGTTGAAGATGCCTCTGCTCTGTTAGAATCAATTAGGCTTTCAGACTGCTCGAACCCCTCCTGGGAAGACACTCCCACTCTGTCATCAGTTGGATGTCTGACAATCTTATTCTAAGTTTTTTACTGTGGTTGGTTTTAATTTTCACCTTCTATCCAAAGCAACTTTTTTTGACTTTCTTAGAATCTTAGCAACTTTCTTAGAATCTCCATCCTTCTGACTCCAAGGCAGTCTTTTTAACACTCTCACTCTGAACGATTGGTTGATGTGGATACCAGGCTTCACAATGGAAGGAGAACCAGTGGTGTGCAGGGCATTCCATCTCTGTTCAGTACTATGTCTTTGTGTGTGTGTGTGTGTGTG
>SJYV01026230.1:15073-29241 GCA_006410875.1 Neotragus pygmaeus
TATTGGAGAAGACTCTTGAGAGACCCTTGGACTGCAAGGAGATCCAACCAGTCCATTCTGAAGATCAGCCCTGGGATTTCTTTGGAAAGAATGATGCTAAAGCTGAAACTCCAGTACTTTGGCCACCTCATGTGAAGAGTTGACTCATTGGAAAAGAGTCTAATGCTGGGAAGAATTGGGGACAGGAGGAAAAGGGGACAACAGAGGATGAGATGGCTGGATGGCATCACGGACTCGATGAACGTGAGTCTGAGTGAACTCCGGGAGATGGTGATGGACAGAGAGGCCTGGCATGCTGGGATTCATAGGGTAGCAGAGTCAGACACAACTGAGCGACTGAACTGAACTGATAGTTACATTATATCTATAATGTGGCAAAAGTGTCATTATTGTTAATGAATATGATCATAGTGTATGATAATGATCTAAATGATATCATAATAAAATTTGGCTGCAATGTACTAGAACCAAATTTATAATAATAGTAGAAGAATTATAAAGAATTTCTCAATAAGTGGAAGACTTGGAGTGTTGAGAGGATTGGTAAGATTTACATTTCTATTGATTTTCCATCAGTTTAGTGTGTGATTTTAATGAGTTTATCACAGTGAGAATAGGGTTGAGGGTTACTGAGTCTTTCAGCTACACAAAGCTCAGCTTATTTGGCCCAATGGCTTTCAAATTTTTGGATCACAAATCCCACGTGTGTGTGTCTGTGTGTATGTGTGTGAGAGAATCTGAAACAGTCTCTGATATTGTGGTTATTGGGATATTTTCTATTACATTTGATTGTTTTCCATTCTGCTCGTGAATTCATTTAAAAATACTGAACACANTGGATCACAAATCCCACGTGTGTGTGTCTGTGTGTATGTGTGTGAGAGAATCTGAAACAGTCTCTGATATTGTGGTTATTGGGATATTTTCTATTACATTTGATTGTTTTCCATTCTGCTCGTGAATTCATTTAAAAATACTGAACACAATTTATTCGTGTTCATAACCTGTGATTTGAAAAACACTGATCTAGTGAAAAAATTTTTTTTCTAAAATCTATTTATTACTGCCTCGTACCCTTTTTTAAAAAAAACTTTTTATTTTATTTTGGAGTTTGGCAAATTGGCAGTATTTTAATAGTTTCAGGTAGACAGCAGAGGCACTTGGCCATGCATATACACGCATCCATTCTCCCCCAGACTCCCCTCCCATCCAGGCTGCCACATAACGTTGAGCAGAGTTCCATGTGCTATACAGTAGGTCCTTGTTGGTTATCCACTTTAAATATAGCAATATGTACATGTTGATCTCAAGCTCCTTAACTATCTCTTACTCCTATTCTTACTCCCCACCTTTTTTCTAAGTCTGTGTTTTATTAAAAGCAGCACTGGTTCAGGGAATGAACAAAGTTTCCCTAAGTTAAACTGTAGAAATATCTTTCACTGTTGTGATGCTTTTTCTCCAAGGTATGGCTGTATTTGCCCTATGGATGAGCTCCTGAAACTGATAGAAAAGCTAGAGGTGTTTTCTTTTTCTCAATCTGCTTATTCTGAAATACATCTAGGTTTTCTTTTGTAGATGTGTAAACTACAATCCCCTGAAAAACCCAAATAACAATCCAAACAAACAAATGCTGATCAAGTCCAGCAGCTATGTTTCGTGAAAAATCTGGGGTCCTTGAGCAGGAAGTGACTTGCCTAACATCCAACATCTTATTAGCAGCTAAAACAAGCACTCTTTTAAAAACACATATGGAATTTCAGATTCACGTCATTTAGCATTTGGTGCTTACAAAGTGATTTATGGCTAATCTGGAAAGTACTTTCAGGGAATTCCCTGGCAGTGCAGTGGTTAGGACTTGGAGTTTTCACTGCAGGAGTTTCTGGGTTTGCTCTCTGGTCTGGGAACTAAGATTCTGCAAGCTAAGTGGAGTGGGAAAAAAAAAAAAAAAAAAAAAACAAGCAAATAAACAGAAAATACTTTCAGACTGCTCTGATGGAAATCAGGGGCAGACCTTACCTGTTGCCACTGTGCATGGACACACACTTGTTCATCTGGGTGACTGGCCCTATAACACCAAGGTCCAGGAATCCTGACTCATGTTGCTGGCTTTTAGTTACCTTGATACCGTGGGAGAAGCAAGAAGTTCCTCGGCTGGGCTCTTTACACTCTGAGCCCTGTGGAACCCACGTGGATGACACAGCAGGGGGAAAAGGAGCCGGGGCTATACAAACTGCCCGCTCTGCTCAGGCCACTGACCATTTGACCTTTCTGTATCTTGGTTTTTCTTATCTGCCACAAGGGGATAATAATATCATACTTCTTATCTTCTTTCTGTGCAAATCAAGTGAGAGAAGAGAATGAAAGCTTTTTTGAAAGGCCAAAATGACACTTACATACTAAATGGATATTACGAAAGATTTTCCCTCTTGTCAACATATATATCTTTTCTTTATTTTTTAAAAATAGAAAGGCACACAAATGATTATGATGATTGTTCCTGTGTTTCATCTGAAGAAAAACCATTAATAAAATCAAATGTTGAGTTTTCTGGATATATGTTTTTCGTGCGTATTAAATGGAGCTCTTAAACTGTTTATAAACGTATCTTCTAAAATCATCTTGAGCAGCAGCATGGGGTATGTGGGTCAGACTCGGACAAGGTGGGAGCAGGCATTTCCTTGGTGATGGCGGGTCTCACTCTGCCCTCTGTCTGCTTCCCATGTGACGTGGACAAACGACGCAGTCTCTGACGTGCCTGGTTTCCTCACTGGAGAAACGAAGATGCTCCCGCCGAGCTCACAGCCTCGTGAGGATGCTGATGAAATGGTGCTAGCTGGTAAGCCAGGGGCAGCAGCCCACACCTGGCCTACTGTCTGCTTTCGTGCATGAAGCTGAATGGAACCACCAGGGCGCCCATGATGTGCACGTTTGTGTGGCCACTTTCACCTGACGAAGACAGAGCTGAGTAATTGTGCCAGAGATGATCCAAAAAAGCCTAAAATATCTACTCTCTGGCCCTTTACAGAAACTTTTGCCAACTCCTGAGAATTACGTGATCATGAATGTAAAACACGGTTTCTGGTACATGGTAAACTCTAAAGAAGAGCAGCTGTGGTCATTATGTAACAGTGATAGAGGTCCCGGTGAATTATGATAGTGTTGGTGATGATAATTATAATAATAGAGATGATGATGAGGTGTTAATAGTAATAATGATGACAATGATGATAAAAATTATATTAATTTCTTTGGCCACCAGCTCCAAATTCTTTTATCTTATTACAGAAACCACCCTTTAGATTGGCTGATATCTCACATTTAAAGGGTTTTTTTCCCCGTTCTCCTGGTATCAAAATTAACTTCCAGGAAAGGATCTGAAACTTGCAACAAGGTCAGAGAAGCTCTAGATTCCAGGCATCATCAGCAGGGAGGGGAGGGATTCTGCGGGGGGCCCAGAACTGCTCCTTGCTCATTTCTGCAAAGTGCCCACTAACCTTCACACTTTTTTTTTTTTCATTCTGGACAACAGCTTAGAAAATACATGGCAAGTGTTGACAATTTTTTTCCCCCTACAATCATGCTTAAGTATGTAAGAGGCCTTCTCTTGTGCTGGGTTTTGTGGTACATCTGGGGTCATTTTCTCGGATCCCACGGGAATTCCTGGGAAAATTTTGTTTGCTTTTCTAGACTTTCCATTTTTTTGGTTTGCAAAGCTCAGAAAAGGAGAATAAGTAATTTGTTTTTATCCATAATTTCTAGGCTAGAGTAAGAAAATTTCCTCTAAAGTGCATAATTTTGCTAATCTATGGCTTAAAAAATGGAACCCACTCTTCCCATCCAGTACATCTCAAAGTAAATTAGACCCACTCAGAAACTTAGCATCTGCTTCTTCTCCTGGTTATACATTCACAAATAGGATCTGTTTCTCCCTTGCAAGCTGTTTCCCTGGCAACAAAGCCACCCTTCCATGATCAGAGCACTTTGTCACTTTTGAAGTTTGACTTTCTGACAAGGCCTGCTCGCCTGGGGAGATGAAGAAAACAGCATCCAAACACAAACATTTCAAAGACACCCAAGTGGTGCCTTACAAACGGGAACTCCATTGAGGTGGGTTGGCCGTGGATGGCACGTTGGGCAGCTTCACTGCCACTCTCCTTTACCGACAGGCGAAGATCGCGGGCTCTTGAAGAAGCTATCCTTGCAGCAGAGAAGAGATGAGAGTGATGCTCCCCGACTGGAAAATTTACCATAAAGTTACAGTCTGGGAAGCGGCGGATGGAGGAGAAGTAGAGGCATTGCAGCTGGCAGCCTCGCCCAGTGAGCTCACCTGGGGATTGTTCCATCTTGCTCATCTCTAGGCTGAAGTGGTAGTGTCAGTTACAGCCCAGATGCATCCCAGGAACGCAGGCTCTCCTCCCTCTACTAAAGGCCAGGACCAAGTGAGAGGTCTCAGCTGATTCTCGGATTGGCTTTTCATGTGTTATTATTATTACTGGTATTATTATTGTCATGTAGCCCTGGTGATTTTCCCCGCTGCCTCAGCCCTCTCAACCTGTGAGCACAGTCAGAACCTCACTCAGCTGGGGGCTCTGCAACTTCCGCTCCACAGTACCCCTCTCTGCAATGCTCAGCCAGCCCCGTCTGTAACCCGAGCGGTGGGTGTGGGTGGAGTGTTTGGGGTAGGAAAGTGGAGCAGAGTTGACTCACTGGAAAAGACCCTGATGCTGGGAGGGATTGGGCGCAGGAGGAGAAGGGGATGACAGAGGATGAGATGGCTGGATGGCATCACTGACTCGATGGATGCGAGTCCGAGTGAATTCCGGGAGTTGGTGATCGACAGGGAGGCCTGGCATGCTGCGATTCATGGGGTCGCAGAGTCGGACACGACTGAGCGACTGAACTGAAGTGGGGCCGAGTAAACAAGAAAGGTACCTTCTTCCTGATGAGCTGAGGGATCTATAGCAACTGGGGGGACCCTGCTGAGATTTCCCCCCTGAATGAGCTTAGAGTGAGGGGGCTTGGAAAATACCAGAGAAGAGCAGGCATAGTAAGAGAGGGAGTGTTTTCATCGTGAACTTGCTTTCACGATCTCCAGGTGCACGGTGGGCTGTGCTCCTGGGAAGATGGTCCCCAAGAGCACAGGGTCGCTCGTAGGAGCGGTGGAGGGGCAGCTGGACCCACGTGCTCCTCCTCCAGATGCGGTGTGTATTAGGAGGACCCTGGCGGCATCCAGCGTGGTGGGAGGTTTCAGAGGAATTAAGTGAAAAAGGCATGTTCTGCAGCACAAGGGATTTAAAGCTTTGGCGAAGTCAGTGTTGATTCCAGGAAGCAGAAGGAAAAAGTTTTATAAGACCTTTTCGTAGAAAGAAAGTTTTCGGGGGTGAGGGGCTTCATCTCAGGAAATTCATACTGATTATGTTTCTTAGGTTAGACACAGAGTAAGTTTTAAGGCAGTTTTCTGTAAAGATCTATCAAACACTTGGTGTTTTGGGAAGAGAAGCATGGAATTCAGACACAAGCCACAGAGGTGAGCCCGCGGCTCCCTCTGGGGGAAGGGCTTGCTGCCAAGTGCGTGGAGTGCGGGGGCAGACCTGTCACCCCGCTCAGGGTCTCCCCCTCCTGCAGTGACGTCTTGCTAAGGACATGGGGCGGAGGCCTGGCCCCCCTGGCTGGATGCGGGATGCTCTCCTGATGACACTCACTCCCAAGCTCATTACACAGTCAGCCAGTCTCCATCAGGTTCACATACAGTTCAGCGTCTCCCTCTGCCCATCTCTACTTCTGCCTCATCACTCTCAAGGGTGTTGATCCCTCATAAATAATTGACACCCTGAACTTTAGCTCAGGATCTGTTTCTGAAGAACCCAACCTAAAACACCTGGTTATTTATGACCTTACAAATAATCCAAGAGGCAAAGTTACCCTATGGGGATAATTGATAATGTGGAACAGAAGAGAAATGCTACAACATTTAGATAAGAGGGAGAAAAAATCAATTATAGGCTCCTGCTGGCTCTGGACTGCTTTGATGAGCACACCCCAGACCTCCGGGGGGTTAGAAGACAGGCAAAGGGAACTAAAGTGACAGGAGAGTGCAAGGAAAGTGGCCTGGCTAGAAGGGGGTGGGTGCATGTCAGAGAAGATCAGAAGTCGAGATGTTCTTAGTTCACTTACGATCAGACCTCACTGTAGACAAGAGAGACACCTCAAAACAAACATTTATTTATCTCTCATATTATTTTAAAAAAAGTTCAGAGGTTGTTGACCCAGACCTTGCCTGGGGGCTCCTTCTGCCAATTCATGAATCACTCTATCGTGTTTGGAGTAAAGCTTAAAAAGTTTCATATGGATCTCATGTGGGTCTTATCAGGGTCTCTTACAGCTGCTAGAGATCTATCCATCACACCCACATTCCAGACAGAAGGGTGAAAAATGAGACAAAGAGGGCATGTCACACAATTTTAAGGAGCCTCACTTTTAATTATATCTCACTGATCATAGATTAATCACATGGCCACACCTATAAGTAAGGGAGGCTGCAAAATTTAACATTTAAACTAGGCAGCAACATATACAGGTGAAAAAAATTCTTTTTATCACAATTGAAGACTATATTACCGTGTTTTCCTTCAGATGATGGAAACAAATGAGAGAAAATAATAAAGCCCCTAAAATGTAGTGTCTTGAAAATAATGGTGGCAGTAAAACATTTTAGAAATTATGAAGAAGAAGAATTATTTGACATGAGTGGAGAATGACAGAAGATTTTGGACATATTCAATTGAATGTTAATACTTATCTAACTTATGTTTTGTTTTTTAAGGTCACAAAATTATTCTTAGAATATTTATGACCTAGTATAGCAATTTTGAAACATATAGTATTGTTTTTAATCACAGTGCTGTGCATTAGGCCTCCATAACTTATTCACCTTCTAGTTTCAAGTTTGTAAGGTCTGCATAACTTATTTGTCTTCTAGTTTCGTTTGTAACTTTTAATGACATCTCCCCAGTTCCTCCACCCCTACTCCCTGAATATTGAGCCCTTTCTATGGACCAGGAACTATGTCAGATGCTTTATATCTGTCGTATTGTTGAATGGAGCCTATGAGGTAGATGTTCTAATCTATTATAGATGAGGAAATGGGGATTTTGAGGAAGGAAGAAACTGATCAAAGTCATACAGCTCGCAAATGGCAGAGCCGGGTTTTAAACCCCCACTGGTCAAGCCCCCCAGCCTGACCACTTGCTCTCTGGCGCTCAGATCAAACATCAGAGAGGAGAGCTGGGGCCAGGGAGAGAGGCCGTGATGGAGGTGCCGGTGGGGGTTGAGACCATGAGAGCTGAGGGCAACCTTCTGGATGGAGACAAGCGGCAAGAGGAAGCTTGAGTCTCTGGGCTCTTTCTTCTGGAGGAGGAGAAGCAGAGGAGAGACTGGGGAAGAACCAGGTGGGGAGGGCTCCGAGAGACCCAGAGGAAGACTTCTTTGACCGTGAAAAGAGCCAACAGTGTCTATAACTCAGACGTGCAGAAAAAAGTCAATGGTCTGAGCAGTAAGAGGCCACTCATTCTTTAGAAGTGTTGGAAATGGGATGTGCGAATGGGTGGAGGAAGGTTGGAAAAAATGGATTAACTATTTAAAATCTACGTGCTGTGCTTAGTCGCTCAGTCGTGTCCGACTCTTTGCCTCCCCCTGGACTGTAGCCTGCCAGGCTCCACTATCCATGGGATTCTCCAGGCAAGAATATTGGAGTGGGTTGCCATGCCCTTCTCCAGGGGATCTTCCCAACCCAGGGATGGAACCCAGATCTCCCACATTGCAGGCAGAGTTTTTACCATCTGAGCCATCAGGGTTTACATTCTGTATGGTTGTTCTATTGTTAGCAATGGTTGATTGTAACTGTGACTATGGATTGCTTAGGCCATGCTGAATGCTGTTCTAAGGGTTTATGTGCATCTCATGGGGTAGCTACTCTGATTATTCCCATTTTGCAGATGGGATAACTGAGTTATCTGTGTAAAGCCACACACACAGTTTTTTAGTGACAGAGTTCTGACCCAAGCCCAGCAGTCTGGCTGCTGAACTCATGGTTAAGAGTCTGGAAAAGCCAACAGTTTCTTTAAAAAGCAATGAATTGGCAAGAGTCCACACAGGTTTTATTTTCTGAGATAAAAATCCCACATCCATTTTCATAGGAATTGCTAAGGGTCCTTAGTGATTATTCATTCTTCTTTCCCTAAACATCTGTTTTGAAGAGGAATCCTTTATTTGATTTTTTCCTATGTCAGTTTTCAAAGAAAAAATAGTTTTAAAAATTTAAAGTGAAATTTGAAAATATTAAGAAAACATAGATTGCATTTTTTATGGTAAGCTTATTGAGAGCCTTGAAATGATACCTTCTGGTCTTTAGTAAATGTCTCCAGAAAGAAAGAGGGTATTCTCTTTTTCCAGCAAAACATTTTAATAACTATGCACTGGAATAATGATTTTCTTGTGTATCTCAGATTCCTTTATGCCTACAGACTGTTCAGCTGAATGTCATTAGAACCTCTAGAACTTATTTTCGCATAGTTTGAAGGCTCACTTATCGCCTACACAGTCACATGTTGATCTGAAAAAAGTCTCTCTATATATACATGTAACTGCACACCGTGCACATGGGCAGCCTGTTGGGATCTAAGACTTACAGAAGACAGCCTTACAGCATCCTTAACCTTTTCAGGTAACTGGATTTATTCATGTCAATATGTGTTTTCAAAATACTGAGAAGTGATTCTTAAAATATTTCTACCAGGAACCCTATAGTTTGATTTTAGAATAAAATAGTATGATGGTATTCAAAACCAGAAGAACTCTTGAAAAGTGTTTCTGGCTAGAATCTGCTGGTTATAAGAATAGGCAGATTTGAAGGGAATAGATTTGCCTTTCCGTGCAGACTTATCAGTGAGCAAAATCATTAGTGGGAAGAGAGTTTCACTGTCTATACAGATGTAAAAATCTAAAGGCAAGAGCAAATAGTAAAGTTTGATCAGAGGGGAAAAAAAAACCCCTCAAAATACTGATTTTAAAGAAAAGCACTTAGGATTATATATTCAGTAATAGTATATTTTTTGAAATCTTAAAATGATTACAGAACTGACATTTCTTGGTTTTAAATGTATACTTAATGTTAGATTGCTAGTTACTTTGGGCACACCTACAGGTACAACAACAACTGATCATTTCTGAGAGTTTATCATATGGTGGAAATGTCTCATGTATCATTTCATTTAAGTATCCCAAATCCCTGTGCATTTAGGTAATCTAGTTTCCTTATGGAAATGAGGAAGCCATTGCAAATTTTTAATAGTCTCTTTATTCTAATTTTTGGACAAATTTGAAAAGTAGGTAAAGTGTTTTTTTTTTGGGGGGGGGTAAATAGTTGCTATTTCAGTTTCCTTTTCATGATGTATAAAGTACTTTAAAATGATCTATTTTATTAACTTGAGGTTTTTCCTTCTTGCCTGCTGTGTAGTACTTCATTGCACACTGAGAAGACACTTAAGAAACGTGTTTTCCTTGTATTATCTCCTGTGTTGCCTCTTACAGCACACATTTGAAATGCTAGCCATTTCTGACCTAGGAAACATTCTATTATATAATGTGATGCAGTCAGACAAGTGACAGTGGAAGGTTAAATTACAGTAGCTCATGTCTTACCTCTAATGAGGTCAGTCGTGGGGAGAAAAGCTTTGCTTTTGATTTTCTCTTTCTTTATTCTTGACCCCTAACACCTTTGTTTCTCTGACCTTTTCTCTTCTCTAGGGTAGGCATGCACTATTAATTAATTCATTCAACAAACAAACATTTAGTGTCTACTCAAGGTTAAGTACCAGGGATGCAGCTGTGATTCAAAAAGCCATCATTAATGACTGTCTTCATAGAAGGCTACTCGGCGGTGTTGGTCCCAGAACACGTCTCATCCTGGGGGAATATATTGGCTACTGTAGCCTTCAGTTGGTTTTTGCCTCTGTGGAAATTATGGTGTCAAACCTAAAATCAAAAGGAAAGATCATCCCAATGTGCTTTGATTCACCGGCATCTTTTCAGCCAATTACTCTGCATATGCACTTTCATTCAGGACAAACCTTCTGTCCAAGTTGTGATTGATTCTGTAGGGGAAGGAGCCTTGAATGTTGGGTCTATTAACATGCTGCTGGAGTGTTCTGGAACTCATGGTAAATCCAGTCTTCAACAATTGTGGGCAAGTCAGAGAGTTTGTAAAAGATATTTAGGATGCCAGTGACAAGGATGAAGATGATTAAAATATGGCTTCCTGTTTTGTTTTGGAATGAACACATTAAGGGGAAAACAGAGGACACTGCAAGAAAACACAGGAATATTCTGAGACTGTATCTGCTAGATATTTTTGTTAAACCTTAAACATTTCATCTGTCCTAGAAAGAAATTAACATTTATGGTGTGCCTGCTTTGTGTGGGGCCAAACATTAGGGTCTTATATGTCATGAGACATTTGAAATATGTCTTTAATTTTCATATTCACCCTGTGAGATTTGGATGCCTTTATTATGCCCATTGTATAGATGGAGAAACACAAGTTCTTGGATTTAAAGTAACTACATGCTTTCATTGGCTAATAATTAGTAGATTGATGATTGGAATATGATTCCATGTTTCATTGTTTCCATTAGCAGAGTTAATACACTGATGGCGTAGACCATAGCCAGGGCTCCCACATTACTTTATAATAAATATTGTTTATTAGAAGAATTAATATATTGAAGGTATAAAACATTGGAGATCACACATTACTTCATAAGGAAATACTTGTCATAAACAGATTTAATCATTCAATATTTTTCAGAGTCTGTGCTGTACTATCCATATTGAAATTTAGATAGCTTTAGCATTTGTACCAATACAATTTGACTTTTTGCTGTTATCTCATTTCCAATTTAAAGTTATGTATGTTTCAAAATAATGATGCATTCCTTTTGTATAGAACTACATGGAAACAGTAAGAGAATAACAATGATGAAAGGTAGAAAAGTCAGTGTGTAGCCAGCCACATTTTGGGAATGAATACTGGAGGCTTGGGGAAAATGTTCATCTGAGCCCAATTCTCTTTAATGTTGTTAAAAACAAAATTTTTGCTGGCTACTGATTCCTGAACTTTTCTTATCACTTTTCTGTAAACGAGTATTTCTAAGCTAAGGCTGGCAGAGGCAGTTAGCAAATAAGAGTCTATGTGAATCTGGGTTCTAGCCAGGCACACCAGGATTAAAATCTGATTGCATCTTATGCTGGTTAAGCAAGTAATTCAATCTCCCTGAGTCTCATTTTTCTTACTCATCTAATGGACATCATAATTCTCTTGCTGGCTTGTTGTGAGAAATTCAAGAGATGATCTATATTAAGCACCAAGAAGAGCATCACATAAAACTTGTTAAGTGGTATATTTATACATAGTATATGTAGGATACAATCTGTTCTGTGATGAGTGGGTGGAGTGTGTGGGGTGGCCAGGGTGACAGACCACGGCAGCCAAGACTGGGAGGAGTGATCTAGACCAGAGAAGCTTCTCCATTTCCTCCAAGAACCCTGGCCCCTCACACACTCTTTGGATGCTGATTCCTTGCATCCATTCTTAAAACAGTCACAGCTTTGGCATTGGGTGTTGCTGTTTTTATATCTGATCTATCTTCAAAGAAGCAAAATTATACAGTGATTAAATCGCTCTTATTTCACCATGGCCCTCTGCCACTGTGTTGCAGGAAGGGGGCGCCCTTCCAGGACATGAGCGTGGGCTTTTGTCTAAACACAGAAATGAACTGTCCCGGAGACACACGCAGTGACAAAGCAAGAGACACTGTTGGGAAGGGGCGCCCAGGTGGAGAGAAGGGTCAGGGAACCCAGGAGAACTGCTCTGCCACGTGGCTCACGGCTCCAGGTTTATGGCAGTGGGATTAGTTTCCAGGTTGTCTCTGGTCAGTCATCTTGCTTGGCCCATATTTGGTCTGACTTAGCCACGGCTGAGCAACTTCACTTTCACTTTTCACTTTCATGCATTGGAGAAGGAAATGGTAGCCCACTCCAGTGTTCTTGCCTGGAGAATCCCAGGGTCGAGGGAGCCTGGTGGGCTGCCGTCTATGGGGTCGCACAGAGTCGGACACGACTGAAGTGACTTAGCAGCAGCAGCAGCAGCAGCAGAGTCCTTCCTGATAGTGTGTCTCTCAGCAAAGATGGAAATCAGTGCAAAGGATTCTGGGAGGTTGGTAGGAAATATGGGCTCGTGTCTCCTCCCTCCTTTTTGCCCCTCCCAAATTACCGTGGTTAGTGTTCTGTAGCCACAGCGTGTTCCTTATCAGGATATCTCCTAATGTGAAGCAAGTCAGGGAAGTGGTTTTCATTGTGCTTGGCCAAGGCAGGTGGTTTCGGTCAGTGGTTACCTGCTGCTGCTAAGTCGCTTCAGTTGTGTCCGACTCTGTGACCCCATAGGTGGCAGCCCACCAGGCTCCCCTGTCCCTGGGATTCTTCAGGCAAGAGCACTGGAGTGGGTTGCCATTTCCTTCTCCAATGCATGAAAGTGAAACGTGAAAGTGAAGTCGCTCAGTCATGTCCGACCCTCAGCGATCCCATGGACTGCAGCCTACCAGGCTCCTCCGTCCATGGGATTTTCCAGGCAAGAGTACTGGAGTGGGGTGCCATTGCCTTCTCCGGAATGGTTCCCTAACCACTGTATATTCCTTGAACAGGGAAATCTCTCTTGCCCTCTCTGAAACCTCCATGCAGTTCTCATGAATGCACATGGTCATTCATTTATTTAATGGACATTTATTGAGCCTCCACTATGTGATAGTTCCTATATTAGATGCTGGGGATACAGCAGGGAAAAAGAAATTTCCCAGTGTTCTAGTGCTTTCATTCCAATTAGGGAANGCAGTTCTCATGAATGCACATGGTCATTCATTTATTTAATGGACATTTATTGAGCCTCCACTATGTGATAGTTCCTATATTAGATGCTGGGGATACAGCAGGGAAAAAGAAATTTCCCAATGTTCTAGTGCTTTCATTCCAATTAGGGAATCAGATATTAAAGAATTCGCTATACATATAGCCATATCATTTTTTAAAAGTCTTTATTGAATTTGTTACAATATTGCTTCTATCTTACGTTTTGGTTCTTTGGCTGTGAGGTATGTGGGATTTTAGCTCCCCCACCAGGGATCAAAGTTGTACCCCCTGCACTGGAAGGCAAAGTCTTAACCACTGGACTTCCAGGGAAGTCCGGCTATATATTAATTTTAATAGGAGCTCCTGCTATGAAGAGCTGGATCTGTTTGATCACTTACATGTTTCTTAGCAAACTTTTCTGGATATGTCTATTTTTTTTTCTCAAATTTGTTTCCCGTATCAGAAAGAGAGACTATTTGTTCTATATAGTTTGTTTTAATAGCAATACCTTAAGAGTCTCTTGGCTGGAAGGTACTGCAGTAATATCTGTATAGTAAGAAATGGGAAGGATGCCCTACTTCAGCCGTCAGTAATGCCAGATTTTAAAGAGAATTTTGGATTGTATTTGCCAGTTGCAAACATCAACAAACTTTACTTTCTTTTGGGAATCGATTATTCAACAGAACAGTTTGTGTTCTTTAGTAAGACAGACATCATTAAAACTCTATGTTTGTGAAATGCTTCATGGTCTTAGGCAGACCCTATGTGACCTTCTTATCTCTAGAAAACAGAAGTTGTAATTGGAGGCTAGACTCTCCCCTCCTCCCAGCCTTGATCCTGTGTTAGTAATTCACTTGGTCTTCATCATCCATGACTGAGGCCTATGTTTTGATGAGGTGCCATTGCTTTCTATTCCATTGAGGATGGTTTCTATAGAAATTGTTCTAGATAAATGTGCTCTGGGAGGCTGTATGTAGTCACTAGCCAGATGACTGAAGCATGCTACCATAATGCATGGCTATTATGCTTTTTTTAAGTAAAAAATTATGTTTTACATCAATATAAGAAATACTCTATAACACCAACAATTATTACTTTTTAAAATACATTTATTTATTTTAGTTGGAGGTTAATTACTTTACAATATTGTATTGGTTTTGCCATACATCAACATAAATCTGCCACAGGTATACACGTGTTCCCCATCCTGA
>SJYV01026230.1:30305-40900 GCA_006410875.1 Neotragus pygmaeus
GCTCTGGTGGAGATATATGAGACTGATGTTTGACTGGCGATTTGTTTCATGTATGATATTATACACATTTCAATGCTATTCTCCCAAATCATCCCTCCCTCCCAACAATTATTATTAAAACAAGGGAAAGAAAATGATTAAAGAAAAGTCCCCAGTAAGACACAGAGAATATAGCAAAATAGTGGATTAATTTTATTGGTTCTCATGTTGTACAATGACTCAAGGAAAAATTCAAATAGGGCAAAGGATAGGGGATAACATATTTCCTCACCCAAATATGATCATACCAATATGTCTAAATATTGGTTTCTACTTGGGAGAGGGAATGAGAAAAAGGAAAGATCAGAGGGGGAAGGATAGAATGAGACTTTGGAAAAGAGCTTCCTGATTGTTTGAATTCATGTGGAATAAACTTATGAACCATTGACAAAGGACAGAACATGGAGATGAGTGTGGTTTCTAGGATTTGTTAAGGCTACCCTATTCAGTAGGGATTAGGAATTAAGATTTTTATGTATATGTGGTATATACACATACGATGATATATATATTATATACATACATGTGTATATAGCAAAATAATGGATTAATGTCATTGTTTCTCATGTTGTAAAATGACTCAAGGAAAATCATATATATATACAGGGTTGGCCAAAAGGTTCATTCCATAAGATGGTATGGAAAAACCTGAATGAATCTTTTGGTCAACCCAATATATACATTTTTATATACACAAATCTTTGTTCCTATTCCCTACTGAATAACAGCAAAACACCTTAATTCAAGATCTCTGATGATCTACAAGGAAGAGGAGAGATGAATCTGAACGTAGAAAGTAGAATAGTGGTTACTTGGGGTGGGGGATGTGGGGAATAGGGAATTATTGCTCAATCAGAGCAGAATGTCAATTTTACAAAATGAAAAACGTTCTGTGGATGATTAGTAATGCTGGTTGCACAGCAATGTAGTTGTCCTTAATGTGCTCACTAAACTGTATACTTGTAAAGGTTAAAATGGTATATTAAAAAAAGGTCTCTGATGATCCACACTGAACCTATTTTTGTAGACTTATTTGCCTTTATTCTGATGTACGCTATTTACCAGGTTTCCCTGGTGGCTCAAAGGGTAAAGAATCTGCTGCAGTGCAGGAGACCTGGGTTCCACTGAGTGACAATAGTGCTCATGGCAGTAACACACAGTATTTGCCTGGCACAGAGCGTTACATGCTGAATTTAATAAGTACTGTTCTGTGAGCCCTGTGAAATAAGCACTATTCTGATCCACGTTTCACTGGTGGAGGACTGAGCCTTTGAGAGGTCCTGTAACTACCCGACCCAAGGTCCTCCAGCCAGTGGGTTATCTGACTCCTTGGCCCCGTGCCTTGCAGTCCACCCTGTGGCTTTCCCTCAAAGCTCAGTTGGTAAAGAATCCACCTGCAATGCAGGAGACCCTGGTTTGATTCCTGGGTCCGACTCCTGGGTTGGGAAGATCCCCTGGAGAAGGGGTAGGCTACCCACTACAGTATTCTTTTGCTTCCCTGGTGGCTCAGCTGGTAAAGAATCTGCCTGCAGTGTGGGAGAACTGGGTTTGATCCCTGGGTTGGGAAGATCCCCTGGAGAAGGGAACAGCTACCCGCTCCAGTATTCTGGCCTGGAGAATTCCAGGGACTGTATAGTCTGTAAGGTCACAGAGGGTCGGACACGACTGAGCGACTTTCANGATCCCTGGGTTGGGAAGATCCCCTGGAGAAGGGAACAGCTACCCGCTCCAGTATTCTGGCCTGGAGAATTCCAGGGACTGTATAGTCTGTAAGGTCACAGAGGGTCGGACACGACTGAGCGACTTTCACTGCTGCTTACTGTTGGTTTGATAGGGTCCTTTGCTCAAGCTTTTCTCTCTGCCTGAAATAAGGGCTATTCTGCCTCATCTTCAGAGGTCTCACTCCCCTGCTCTGCTAAGTGAAAGTGAAAGTGTTAGTCACTTAGTCACATTGGACTCTTTGCAATCCCATGGACTGTAGCCCTCCAGCCGCCTCTGTCTATGGAATGCTCCAGGCAAGAATACTGGAGTGGGTTCCAATGCCCTCCTCCAGGAGATCTTCCTAACCCAGGGATCAAACCTGGGTCTCTCTCAGTTTACCATCTGAGCCACCAGGAAAGCTCCAATTCTTCTGAGTCCATCCTGAATGTTTCTTTATCCTTGAACTACTCACCCTAGATGACTGTGATCTCACCATCCTCCAAAAGTTCCTCTAAATCTTTGCTACTCATAGTGTCACAGACCAGTAGGTAGGCACCACTGGGAGCTCGTTGGAAATGTCAGATCTGGGGCCACACCTCAGATCATCTCAGTCAGAAACTGCATTAAAAATATTTTATGAAATATAGTTGATTTGCAATGTACAATTTCTGCTGTACAACAAAGAGATTCAGTTGTATGTATATTTACATTCTTTTTCAGATCCTTTTCCATTGTGGTTTATCACAGGATATTTAAGAAACTGCATTTTAACATGATCTTCAAGTGATTTATGTATCAACTTTGAGAACTGCAGTATGGGAATTTTTCTCCTTTTTTTCATTTTGCATCTCTCTATTTGTACACCTGTTTTATATTCTCAATTGGACTGTAAGCTCTTTGAGGGCAAGAGGGCAGTATAGTCTCTTGAGTATCCATAAATATACCTTGCATAGAAAAAGGCAAAATTTATTTTCTGATGTCTTACAGTATTCACTTTAAAAATTTAGATCATTAAAGAAACTGTATGGTACTAAACATAATGTGTGTATGTGCAATTTGGACAAATGTTGGACAAAAGATAGAAAGAGACCAAAAAACCCAACTACCATTTCTGAAGAGCTGAGAGCAAAAAACCTCGGTGTCAGGAGCAGAAGTAGAATACTGCACATACCTCCTGCACTCTTGCACGCAACACTGTCAGTTCAGCTCAGTTCAGTTGTTCAGTCAGGTCTGACTCTTTGAGACCCCATGGACTGCAGCATGCCAGGCCTCCCTGTCCATCACCAACTCCCAGAGTTTACTTAAACTCATGTCCATCACGTTGGTGATGCCATCCAACCATCTCATCCCCTGTTGGCCCCTTCTCCTCCCACCTTCAATCTTTTTCAGCATCAGGATCTTTTCCAGTGAGTCAGCTCTTCGCATCAGGTGGGCAAAGTATTGGAGTTTCAGCTTCATCATCAGTCCTTCCAATGAATATTCAGGACTGATCTCCTTTAGAATGGGCTGGTTGGATCTCCTTGCAAGTCCAAGGGACTCTCAAGAGTCTTCTCCAACACCAGAGTTCAAAAGCATCAATTCTTTGGCACTCAGCTTTCTTTCTAGTCTAACTCTCACATCCATATGTGACTACTGGAAAAACCATAGCCTTGACTAGACAGATGTTTCTTGGACCTTTTGTGGGAGATTGCCATCATCTTCATTGCCTTCACTATAGTTTGGCCCTGGGTCAAACAACAGGGAGGGAACATGGCCCCACCCATCAACAGAAAATTGGATTAAAGATTTATTGAGCATGGCTCTGCCCATCAGAACAAGACCCTGTTTCCCCCACAGTCGGTCTCCCCCATCAGGAAGCTTCCATAAGCCTCTTATCCTTATTCATCAGAAGGCTGACAGATGGAAAACCACAATCATAGAAAACTAACCAATCTGATCACATGGACCACAGCCTTGTCTAACTCAGTGAAACTATGAGACATGCTGTGTAGGGCCACCAAGACAGACNTTTAGAATGGGCTGGTTGGATCTCCTTGCAAGTCCAAGGGACTCTCAAGAGTCTTCTCCAACACCAGAGTTCAAAAGCATCAATTCTTTGGCACTCAGCTTTCTTTCTAGTCTAACTCTCACATCCATATGTGACTACTGGAAAAACCATAGCCTTGACTAGACAGATGTTTCTTGGACCTTTTGTGGGAGGTTGCCATCATCTTCATTGCCTTCACTATAGTTTGGCCCTGGGTCAAACAACAGGGAGGGAACATGGCCCCACCCATCAACAGAAAATTGGATTAAAGATTTATTGAGCATGGCTCTGCCCATCAGAACAAGACCCTGTTTCCCCCACAGTCGGTCTCCCCCATCAGGAAGCTTCCATAAGCCTCTTATCCTTATTCATCAGAAGGCTGACAGATGGAAAACCACAATCATAGAAAACTAACCAATCTGATCACATGGACCACAGCCTTGTCTAACTCAGTGAAACTATGAGACATGCTGTGTAGGGCCACCAAGACAGACAGGTCACGGTGGAGAGTTCTGACAAAATGTGGTCCACTGGAGAAGGGATTGTCAAACCACTTCAGTATTCTTGCCTTCAAAACTCCATGAGCTGTATGAAAAGGCAACACCATCAGAGGGGTGGGCAAGCCACCTAAGCCAACCCTGTGGCCCAATCCCTGGACACACCCGTACCCTCTCCCTCCTCAGGGAGAGAGCAAGCATGGGGACTTGTCCTTTGCTCTCCTCCCCGCCGCTGCAGCAGGGGCCCCGATAAAGCCTGGCCTGAAGTACTAGGTTATTTGGAGTAGTTTTCCCCAGTGTGCTAACAGCACCATTTTTGACAATTGTTTTACTTGTAGTGTTTCCACAAATTCGGGCTTCTGATAAGCAGGGAAAATGTTAAGTGGTATAATCTAGGTCCCTAAAATAACTCCTTCATTCCTTCCCAGAGCTTTTGGTCTATAACCAGCTCTTGCAACAGAACAACTTTCATCGCCAAAGCACAAATACAGATATTACAGATTTGGAGAAAAATCAATACTCAGAAAATAGAAGTACCAAAACGGAAAACGCCAATCAATTCCATGTGTAAAGTTTTGAAGTTTTCTGCAGTCGGGACACTCACTGTCTTCCAGGAACCTTGGAATGTTGTTTTGACAGATTTTTGATTCCAAGCTCTATTTGAGAGCAAATTTGGTTAATAGCAAGACTTTAGTCATTACTGATGCTGGTGTAGCATTGCTCACGACGTACATGCCAAGGACCAGGAGTTAAAGCTACTGATTTTATGAAGGAATCGCTGTGTGTTTTCTCGTTCTTTATTTAGACCTAGTGTTTGCATGTATTTGTGCCTCTAAATGTTCACAGTGAGTGTGACCAACTGATTGCTGAGATTGTCAGCTGTGCGGGCCCTTCAATCAGCTTCTTGTTGCTGTACAATCTGGCTCCTCTGTTCTTTCTGCAGAATGTTTAATTGGACTATGTGCATGAAAAGAAAAGGGAAATGCATATAGGTGGCAATTCCTTTTTTTTTTTTTACTTCTACTGGCTCCATTTCAGCAGTCAATCTGACCTCTCCTGAAGTTCCAAATCTAAAAACTGTCTGAACATGAATCTGCTCTTTGGAGCTGACAAAAATTCTTCTGTTCAGGGAGGAGTCCACATTACCTCTTTTTAGAATTCTTTTCTCCCCGCGAGTGTGTGTGTTGTTTCAGGGAGCGGCTCCCTTCCCACCTCACTCATTGGTTTGCTCACTCCCTTATGGGATGAATCAATGCTTCCAGAAACCCAGGGGCTTCCGAGGGACTGCGGGAACAATTACTTCCAAATGAACTCGTGCGTCTTAGCAGGGAGCGTGCAGACCACACCCCAGGTAAAAGGAAGTCTTTCCTTCCTGCTTTCGAGGACTTTGAAAGGCTGTGCACTGTGGTGTTTGCTGCAAGAGGGTTTGTGAGAGAGATGCCCGGGCGTAGATAAATTTGACTATGTCAAAATGAAATGTTATAGGCAGTTAGTGGAAAGGATGAGCAGAGAGAGGAAAGCTGCTTACTGGCAACCGAAGAAGATGCTGCGGATGGTCCTTCTTGCAGTGTAAGCGCTGACACCCTGTCCTGTCTCTTCTCAAAAAGAGGCTAGTGGCCATCTGTGAGTGTGGGTGTCAACATCAGAAGAAGAGAGCGTTTCGGGAAAGAGAAGGAAGGAAGGCATTGCTACTGGGAACTGAGCAACGAAACAGTCAGCCTGCATGGCACGAGGGAGAACAGTTTCTTAAATTATTAGTTGGCTGGCCGGTAAGAAGGTGACAGTCTCAGAGTTTCAAGTGCTTGAAACCATATTTAGGGAAAGCTTTTCATCCTTTCAGCTCTAATTTCTATTATTGAACTAGTTTCCCAAGGATAAGAACTGAGATGTGTTTTTAAACAACGCTGACAAAGGAAAGTGTTAATTGGCATTTAACCAGTGCAATGATATTAACATGCATCTGTTTCTGCTTTGTGTGGAAAATGATTTTTCATCACCATAGTGATTCATTTCTGGGCTTTTTGGAACTTGGCCATGGTATGCAGTAAATAGCAAAATTTTTCTTTTTCTTTCCCGAATAAGGGATTCAGCAGTCAAGCAGCCTGTTGTATAGTGTAGCTAGCGTAATTTCAAATCATTTCCAACTAAATTCTGTGCAAAGAGTCTGTGCCTCCTTGGTAGGATAAGGAGATGGTATGGAAATGTGATGAAAAGAGCCACATGCCAACATTGTACTCTCAGCTTAAAAGCAAATTCCAAACCATGGCCCCTTTTTGAGGTTGATCAGAGGTTACTATGTGTGGACAGGAATTTATCTGTGATCTTCTGACAGTAACCTAAGAAGAATAAGCCTTTAGTACTATTGGATTTTCCATTTTTAATGTTATTCTTGATGATATTATGTGTTGGTTCAACCAAAAATTCTGAAAAAATGTTCTCTTTACCTGGTGAAGAAATTTTATGTAGGCTGTGGCTATTTGTAGGAAAATACAGCAATAAAGGAGAAGGAAACAATTTTACTTATTTTCAGTTGCTTTCATTGTCAACATACGGTTACTTTTAGAAATTCCTTTGAGGACATAATTTTAAAAGCACACCTTATTCATTGAAGCATCCGTGTTTATTGTACCACATTTCCATTTTATTTACTAAGATTGTAGCTATTAAGCTTTAAAAAGTCAATAGTTTACGATGCATCAATAATGACGTTCTATTTTGGGAACTTATGTAGCAGACCTTTTGGGAAAGTAAATTTTTGTCATTGTATGTGCTTTAGAAAGTAAAACCACTTATTGTTAATAAAGGTGATACATATTTTGTAACCACAGGGAAGTGAATTGAAGTCTTTCATAGATTAGTGTTTAAATTTCATCTAGACAGAACCTAAAGTAGACCTGTAATCATTCTGTGGGGAGATGAGGACAGGCGTACAGAACCCAGGGACAAAGTCAGTTTCACCTCTTCTTTGTCTCTTAAAGGACTATCTTTATTTCTTACCCAAATGAAATTCTGTGATAAATTATCTGAGCTACCCTCAGTGATTTCCTTGCTAAAACCTCTCTCCATCTATCATGATATTGATGAGATTAGTCATGTAAAGAAACCTTCCTAGGGAAAAAAAAATTCCTCTGGAAAGTTGTATTGTGTATCACTGATAAAGGCTATTGGACCCCCTGAATCTCATGAGGGATCTCATGTCTCCTCCTACAAAGGAAAGCACTGCTTTATTATTTTTCAGGTGATAAGCTACAAGCTGGGAACTGGGAACTGACTGCCATGGCGGAATAATGACAATTATTTTTAAAGACAGAAAATAATAGTGGAAAATGAAAGTTGGCTCAGAAGGATTTGCTGTGTAATTTTTATGCCCTAAGGAATTTGCGTTGTTTCTAGAAGGCTTAGCTATCTTAGTTTTCTGGTTTGCTGTTAAGTCACTAAGCTGTGTCCGACTCTTTGTGATCCCTTGGACTGCAGCATGCCAGGCTGCCGTGTTCTTCACTATCTCCAGAAGTTTGCTTAGACTCGTGTCCATTGAATCAGTGACGCCATCTAACCATCTCATCCTCTGTCACCACCTTCTCTTGCCCTCAGTCTTTCCCAGCATCAGGGTCTTTTCCAGTGAATTGGTTCTTTGCATCTGGTGCTTCAGCTTCAGCATCCGTCCTTCCAGTGAATATTCAGGATTGATTTCCTTTAGGATTGATTGATTTGGTCTCCTTGCAGTCCAAGGGACTCTCAGGAGTCTTCTTTAGCACCACAGTTTGAAAGCATCAATTCTTTGGTGCTCAGCCTTCTTTAGGGTCCAACTCTCACATCCACACATGACTACTGGAAAAACCACAGCTTTGACTATATGGACCTTTGTGGGTAATGTGATGTCTCTGCTTTTTAATATGCTGTCTAGGTTTGTCATAGCTTTTCTTCCAAGGAGCAAGCATCTTTTAATTTCATGGCTGCAGTCACTGTCTGCAATGATTTTGGAGCTCAGGAAAATGGTCACCAGAAAGTTGTATCCTGCAGTAAGTGGTCCAGAGTTAGTTCATTAGACCATCTATAACTTGGTGAAATCTCCTGCAAGGATATCTAGTTCTCTTTATTTGATTGTGTGTTCACACACACAGAATCTGATTAACAATCTCCTGTCCCAAGGGTCACCTGATCCTGATGGCCCTCGACCCCTGCCTCGTACAGTGTTGCCGTTCTGTCTTCTCCAGCCCAGGCTTGCAGTCCCAGTGTGGCTTTTGTTGCCACAATTACAGTCTTGTCGGCCTTCTTGTCCCCCAGTTCCTTGACCTTCACAGGCTCAGTGCCCTTCCTGTTTTTTCATCTCAAATATTCAGGCTCAACTCCATTGATTTATTATTTTCTGATTATAAGCTACAACCTGGGAATTGTGACCTGACTGTTATGGAGGAATAATGACAATTATTTTGAAAGGCAGAAAATAATAATTGGCTTAGAAGGGTTGGTCTGTGTATTTTTTATTTCTTAAGGAATGTGCCTTGTTTCTAGAAACCCTAATCCTAACTGTACCTGGTTACAAGCCTAGAACTTATAATCAGCTAGACTTACTATCTGCCAGATCTCAAGCTCTCTCTCGCATCCTATACTGTGACCCCGCATCATTCTCCCAGCACCCACCGTGCTTTCAGATCTGGTTTCTCAGCCACAGAGCCTGCTAGTCTCCTAGAGTGAGGTCCCCCTTCTTCCTGTCTGCACTGAGCTCCCTGGCTGACCCCTTGCTTTTCTATCATTGGTGCCCTCAGTTTCCTGACATGCACAACATTCTTCCGCCAGAACAAACTCTGAACATCAGTTCTATAAATGCTACAGTTCACTTTCTCGGTTCCTGTGATAGGCAGTTGAGCATCCTTGGAGAGATTATCCAACAACCAAGAAAACTGCTTTCACGACAAATTCTTGGATTTACATTTGGGCTGGACTCTCACAATAGCCTGTCGATCCTTTTATTATTTATGGTCTGGCCTCTTTCTTATTGCTGTCGATGATGTTCCAGGCTTATTTTTATCTTAAAATCCAATGTCACCTTTACGAGTTCTTCTTCAGCTACTGCACCACTTAATGGTAGAGCCTGGATGCTTCAACCTTGGACCTCTTTTTTCCTGTTTGTGCCTGCATCCCTGGTGATCTCATTTGGTCTCACGGTTTTCAAAGCCATGTATAGGTTAACAACCCTAATAATTTTATCTGCAGCACAGACTCTGCTCTGAACTTTGCTTCTCCTATCCCCACATTTCCTCTTGGATGTATTTTTGTCATACCAAATTTGATCTTTATTCTCAAACCAGTTCCCCCTCTGTTTTCCTCACTTCTATGAAGACTATCTCATATCTTTCAGTTATTCATGTCAAAAACTTTGTATGTCTTGACTCTTGTCTGCCTCTTGCATCTCACATCTAATTTTTCAGCAAATTCTAAGTTTTTCCTTTAAATTATAGTCAACCCAAGTTTTACCTATCATTTTTTTCTCCTGTGGATTATTATACTAGTCTTCATAGCACTTAGCTCAATTGAAAATTCTACCTTTTTCTTATTTATTTTGCTTCCTGTCTCCCTCCCACTAGAATGGGTAGAGGTTTTGTTCATATCACCAAGCCCTAAAATAAAGCCTAGCACCTGAAATAAAGCCTAGTAGGCATTTAATAAGATCTTGTTAAGTAAATGAAAGTATTCTAGAAGGCAATGTAATCAAGTGAGGTTTGGTTTTAGTAGGAGTGGAGTAGAAGGACTGGTGGTCCCATAAAAGGACAAAGATGTAGGTGGGTGACTAGAAGCTGTGATGAGGGGTTTGGAGGTTCTCTTCTGTTTGCTTCAATTATCTTAGTGAAATGGGAAACAAAGTTTTTAGCTCAGAG
The DNA here is from genome assembly GCA_006410875.1 of Neotragus pygmaeus. Classification (NCBI taxonomy): domain Eukaryota; kingdom Metazoa; phylum Chordata; class Mammalia; order Artiodactyla; family Bovidae; genus Neotragus; species Neotragus pygmaeus. Next base: position 40,445 of record SJYV01026230.1, read on the forward strand.
TGAGAAGAAGATACAGGTGTTTGCAGAAAGCAGAGAAGATGTGAGCTTTCTATGTGCGTGGGAGAGTAAATGGGCTCTGGATCTATCAATGTATAGTATGATTCCACGTATACATATTGGTATCTGATATTTGTTTTTCTCTTCCAGATAGAGAAAAGCAGGGCAGGAATAGAGACGCAGATGTAGAGAACGGACATACGCATATGGAGGGGGAAGAGTTGGGTGAGATGAACTGGGAGGTTAGGATTGTCAGATACACCCTGCATGCACGTGTGCTCAGCCTTGTCTGACTCTTTGTGACCCCATGGACTGGGGCCCGCCAGGCTCCTCTATCCAAGGGATTTTCCAGGCAAGAATACTGGAGTGGGTTGCCATTTCCTCCTCCAGCGGATCTTCCTGACCCAGGGATCAAACCCATGTCTCCTGCATCTCCTGTATTGGCGGGTGAATTTTTTT
>SJYV01026231.1:0-12664 GCA_006410875.1 Neotragus pygmaeus
AGCCCAAGGGACTCTCAAGTGTCTTCCAACATCACAGTTCAAAAGCATCAGCTCTTCGGTGCTCAGCTTTCTTTATGGTCCAGTTCTCACATCCATACATGACTACTAGAAAAACATAGCTTTGACTAGATGAACCTTTGTTGGTATAATAATGTCTCTGATTTTTAATACACTGTCTAGGTTTGTCATAACTTTTCTTCCAAGGAGCAAGTGTCTTTTAATTCTATGGCTGTAGTTACCATATGCCGTGATTTTGGAGCCCAGGAAAATAAAATCTGTCACTGTTTCCATTGTTTCCCCATCTATTTGCCATGACGTGACGGGACCAGATGCCATGATCTTCGTTTTTTGCTCTTTACTATCCCACTATAAGTAGGCTGCCCAACACCATCTTGGGCTACATGTCTTGTCTTGGCATAATTGTTCTTAGCATCCCCCTTTCACTGTCAAAATATCGTAATTGGACAATAAATAATATGTCATATTCATTTTTTCCACACCACCAAACACCACCTGAAACTTAGTGACTTAAAGCAGCAATCATTTTTTGCTTCTCGTGATTCTGTGAGCCAGCTGGGCAATTTCCCTTGGCTGGGGCTAGATAGTCCAGGATGGCCTTGCTTCTGTGTCTGGAGCCTTGGGTGGGACAGCTGGGGCCTCTCTCCACTAGCTCTCTCGCCCTCCAGGAGGCTAATCCAGGCTTATAGGCGTGGTGGTGGTGCTGGAGCTCCCTGCAACAAGAGAGGGCAAGCAGAAGTCTCAAGCCTCTGCTGAGACTGGTAAATATGCTGAGACATATTTACTGGTGTCTCATTGGCCAAAGCAAATCTCATGGCCAAGCCCAGAACCTGGGATGGGGAAATAAACTTGACCTGCCAGGAGGAGGACCTCACAATATTGACAATTTTTCAATCCGCCACATTCTTTTTAGTGACTACAGTAAAGAATTCATGTATTTTATTTAAGAAATTCCCTATTGTTGGATATGAATGTTGTTTTTATTTTTTGAGTGTTTGTAAACAGAACTATTAAGCAACTGTCTTAATGTATAAACTTTGTATATGTTTTATATTGTCTTTGATTGGGTTCCTTGAAGTGGATTCCTGGGTTGTGTGATATAAACCATTTTTTTCCCCATTAGGAAAATTCAGTTTTATTTTCTAAGTAACAAGCTCACTGATATTAATAGACCTTTTCATGACATATGTTTGGCACCAGAAAACCCCCAACAAGTCACGTATTTCTTCAGCATCTGTGTAGATACTCCCCTGGACCGTTGTTCCTTGAAGATGCTATCAGTCTTCGTTAGTGAGTGAATTTTACTCAAACATGGCTTATGTGTCACACCTTCCTTCCCCAGTGACCTCCTGCCCCCCAATTACAGCAAAGCTCAGCTGATGGAATGGCATTCTGCTCTCAACTCATTGAACAAGCACCTTGGTGAGTGAGGTTTGTGGGATCCCACTCAGGTCTCTCCAGAGCTCTGTTCAAGCAGTAGTTTTGTAGCCGTTTCAGTCTGTTGGCCAATTGTTTACGTAAGGATCTATTACAAACTCAGAAATAGGTGGCAAGTCACTCCTGGGGAAGATGGGTGGGAGAGTGGAGGGAAGAGTAAGCTCTGAGGGTCCATAGGCGATCCCAAGACCTTACCTGGAAGAGTCCCCCTCCTCCCACCACCTCCCACATCCCTGCCCAGCCCACAGCCATGGCAGCCCCACACTCTGACCCCTGACCACAGCATGAGCCAGAGAGGTGACTCCAAGGCCAGATCCTGCGTGTGGAGGTGCGCTGCCCCTGCTGTGCGACCTTGGGGAAGTCATGGCCTCTCTCGGTCTCACATTCCTCTTCCATAAGGTAGGGATCTCAGGAGTAATAAAGATACCTACCTTGTGAGGTTAACATAAGAAACACATACAGTCCTGTGGTCCAGTCGTACTTCAGTGCCTGGCTTATTAGGTGCTCAAGAATAAATGGTAATATTTAGAAATTCTCTATAACCAACGTCCTCAAAGTCCAACCCATCATCAGTAAATAAGTTTCACTGGGACACAGCTCTGCTCTATTTATTTACATGTTGTCTCTGGCTGCTTCTGCTCTGTAACAGCAGAAATGAGTGGTTGTGGCAGAGACTGTATGGCTCTCAAAGCTGGAAACATTTACTATCTAGCAGAGTTTTCCAAGTCTTACTGTAGAATATATATAATACTTTCATCTCCTTTGAGATAACCCAGTGAAGTCAGTGGTGTCATTGCCCCCTATGATGGAGAAAGATTCAGAGGCACAGAGAGGGGAAGCATCCTGCTCAGGGTCACACAGCTAAGGAAATGTCACAGCTGGACTTGACCTGACTGATTCGGTTAGTAGTACCCACCACTGCTCCCAGGACTCTCAGGCTTATAATTCTAAAGATATTATAATTGTATTATAACACCAAAGGTAAGAGCCCTGAGACCCTAAATAATAGCAATGGCTGCCATTCATTGGGCACCAGCTAGGAGTAAGCAAGGTGCTGGGCCCTGGTAACCAGTGGAGTAGATCTCTCTTGGGTGCCTCCAGTCCAGACCACGCAGGATGTTACAGCAGTGAGTGGACAGGTGACCAGCTACTTTAGTTTGGATTTGGGGCATAGCCTGGTTGAGGATTACGTGAGACCTTGCCATGGAAGCGACCATCCAGTTGAAACCTGCAAGGCGAGCACGAGTTAGACACGTCCAGGGGTCAGGGTGGCTTTCCAAGCCAGAGACTAGTATGTGGGGAGGCTGAGAGGCCAGACAGAGCTGGGACCTTTGGGGGAAAAGAGAAGAGGCCAAAGGGCCAGGCTGTGCTGGCCACATGGCCGTGTGTGGGAGGCTGAACTTCATCCTGAAGGCAGTGGGAACCCAGTGGAAGGTTTCAAGCTGGGAGTGATAAGGTTGATGGGGGGCAGATCAGAGGGGAATAGGAACAGAAACACAGAAACTCTGGAGAGGGGGGCTTCATCACAGTGACTTCCTAGGAGGGGTGGGGACGTGCTGGCCTAGGCGGTGGCCCTGGAGATGGCAGAAACCAGCTTTACAGCCTCTCCTCACCAGTTCCACTGCACATCCACCCTGCCCAGCGTCCTCACTGCCCCCTAAACTCCCTCCTCCCCAGCCCTTGTCAAGGAACAGCCACCACACCATCTCTGGGTCATCTTTCACTTTCTGGAAGTGACAGGAACACTAAACTTCAGTTCCTTACCTTGGAAACCAAGAGACACTGAGGTGACTATAAACCAGAAACAATAGGGAGGAGGAAGAGGAGAAAGATCAGTCGGTCACATTCCAAATGTTCTCCTGGTCCAATCACTTCTTAAGGGATTCATCCCAGACATGATCTGTAAATGCTCTTAATTTGCACCTGCTTACTGTTCTGTCACTCAGTACCCTGAAAGGGTTTCATCAGCCTTGAAACTGAGTCAGGGGTTGGAATCAGAACAGAAAAATGTGGTTCCTCATTTGAGGTCCTTATCTTGGGGTATTGAGGACTTTGAGGTAAGGGAGACAGCACCCCCTGATGTAAATGATCCCCGCTCTGGAGGCACTTTGCTGGGGAGAAGCCGCGTCCTGAGAGATGGGCAACCCTTCCTCCTGACCTTCCCTCTCCTGGAAGAGCTGCTGATGTGTGTTTTTTCCCCACCCATGGAGATACCTACCACATGGACTGCATGATGCGGATCCGCCTGCAGTACGAGAAGATCTGGCAGGAGTGCCTAGCCCAAGTGCAGAAGTGCAGGGTGAGTGTCCCTCCCAGCCCCGCCCCTCTCCACCCTGCAGCCCCTGCTTTCCCTCCGCGTTGCTGTCTGGACATTCTGAAGCTGCTCCCTCAGCCTGGACTCCCTCCGCCCCAGCTGTTCCCACTTACCCCTCCATGGCCCCCAACCTGACCACCTCCAGGGAGCCTTCCTTGACCCCACAGACAAAATTTAGCACTCTGATCACCTCACCCTTCACTTGCCCCTCTGTATCACTTGACTTTATTCAGCAGAGGTTATGTCATGGGAATTATTCCACCAGTTCCCTTTTATAAACAGCGCTGCCACTGCTGTCACACCCAAATTTACCCGCCAGCCTCTGTTCTTCACCCACCCGCCTCTGTTAGACTGTGAGACAGTGAGACCTCCCACAACCCCCTTCAATGACGAGGCCTGGTTTCCTGAGGTATGAGGACATATTATGTCAAAAGGCCCCTTCCCTGCCTCCTTTCTAAGACTGTTTAGATGAAAATCCCCCACATCTAATCATTTTGAAGGTGGTCCAACATGCAGGCTGTGGCTGTAGGAGTCCCCAGGCTATGACGGTCCTGCCTGTAGGCCCCAAGACGCTCCTGCTGCCCCACCCCTCACACGTGTGTCTTCAAGCTTTGGCTCTGCCATCAGGACTCTGAACAGAGTTCAGGGAGCAGAGGGCTTTCCAGTGCAGTGCACCATGTGGGTGCTGTGGTCCCTGGGGGCTGTGCCACTGTCTTGCACCACTCTCATCAGATCCTGCAAGGTCCTACAGAGTGGGTGTTGCTGGCCCCATCTGAAGATGAGAAGACCAGTTTGCAAAAGATCCAGGGGCTGTCCCAGCCCACAGGGCTCTGCCTGCTTGCTCTGGGGCCTTAGGGGCCATCACATGCCTCCTAGTCAGCCCTTTAGGGACATCAGACCTTAGGAGTAGGAAGCCTTGTGCTCTAGAGAGCTTCCCCAAGGCCACGCCCCCAGCACTCACCTCCTCACTCACCCTTGCCCCTGGGGCTCCACGGCCCTGGGGCCCTAGCATCAGCTCCTTGTGCCCCTGTTCACGGCCCTCTGCTGGGCACATCCAGGGTGTGAGTGCTGAGGTCACCACGTACCCTAGGAGCACTTTGAGCCTGACAGAGGGCGCCTGATGTTCCCGGGCAGCAGCACTGGAAGTGTACAACTGGAGACACATTTCATGTTTTATAATAATTGGGGGAGCTTGATTTATTCTAGGTTTTGTGCATAAATCAAGTCTTTATTAATATAGAGAACTGGCTTTCCAGTTGGCATAACTCCAGACAGGAAATGGGAGTCCTGTCTGGCTTACAGCAACGCTGTGGGTGTGTAGGATGGCAGTTTATGCCTGTAGGGTCAGAAGTAGGAGAGTTCAGATCCCAGGCCCACCACATGCCAGGCGTGTGCCCTCCAGCAAGTCCCTTCACTTCTCCCCAAGCTTTAGTTTCCTTATCTGCCAAAAGGGGCTAGTGAGAACACCTCTGGCGGAGTCAGTGACCAGGAGCGGGCACTCGGCACCTGGACACAGAGGGCAGATGAAGCTGGCCTGACTGGGCCACTCTGGGGGTTTCTGCCAAAGTTTGTGGAGACGGGTGGGAGGTTGGTCTCAGGGCAGGCCCAGTCCTGAGGTGGAGCCCCCATCAGCCTCAGCCAGGCTCTGCCTCGTCCCCCTCCAGAAGCAGCTGCTGGACTGGAAGGCCTTCACTGAGGAGGAGGCAGAGAGCCTGGTGAGCCCGTCCTTCTTCCAGATGGTGGGATGTCTCCAGAGCAAGGTGGAGGAGGAGCTGGAGGCCTTGGACGTGCGTAGCTGGGGATCTGGGGAGCAGGGTGGGGGTCGCCCGGGATGCTGGGCTGTGAGAGGGGTGGGAGTCCAGGGGCTTACAACTTTCTTGTCGCTGGTGAGTGCCTCTGCCTCGTCATGGCATGTGGAGGGTGCCTCCAACCTTTCTGGAACAAGTCCCCTGTACCGCCAGGCACTCCAGGCTCACCCCTGGCTCCCCAGCCACCCCCAGACTCCAGTCAGACACTCTCAGGCAGAGTGCCCCCCCAGGCTCTTGCTACGTCTGGGTGCTAGAGATCCCAAGGAGCAATTAGCCCGAGTCCCAGATGCCTAGCGTCTAGAGCAGGATTCAGCAAATTTTTCCTGTAAAGGGCCAGGTGGTAAATATTTTAAGCCCCGTGGCGTGTCCAGTTTCTGACACAAATTCTCACTCTGTTCTTATCACATAGAAGCAGCCCTAGGCAACACAGAAATAAATGGGTATGGCTATGTTTCAATAAAACTTTATTTCTGGACACTGAAGTTTGAATTTCACCTAATTATTACATGATTGATTATCTTTAGGTTGTTTTTGTTTTTTTCCCAGCCATTTAAAAATGTAAAATCTGCGCTTAGCTCCTAAGGTTAAACAAAAAAGGCAGAGGGCTACATGTAGCTCGTGGGCCATAGTTTGCCAAGCCCAGACCCTTTGAGAGTATGAGACACATATGAAAGAGGGAGAGGTGAGTCTTTAACAGTAGGCTCTGGTGTTTGGCTCAAGTGCTATGTCAGGGAGCTCCAAGGAAGGAGGGATGCCCAGGTCAAGATGGGCATGGCCCACTTGATGCCAGAGTGGTGCCTTTCTCCTTCCAGGCCCCGAACTCCCTCTTCAGTGGACAGGGCACAGGTCTAGAGATGGGACTGCATGTCAGCCAGTCTGAGGGTGTGGCCGTGGACAGACCAGAAATGCTGTCCCAGAGAAGGGAAGGCCGGATGTGAAGACAACCTAGAGGGATGGTGTCCAGACACCAGTCCCTGGAGATCTGGGCCTCCTCGGGCTGGTGAGGGAGCCCCGCTCAACGGGCCCTTCCTTCCCCCGGGGGCCGATTGACACTTCAAGGCCGCTCCTCTGGGTTCTGCCACCACAGAAATCCTTCGAGACCGTGGCGAAGCAGACAGAGCAGCAGAGCTCAGACCTCTTCAGCTACTTCCAGGAGGCCGCGAACCTGTGGGAGACACATCAGAGTGTGCTGTTGATGCAGGAGAAGGAGCTCGAGAAGAGGATGGAGCAGCAGCGGCAGAAGCAAGGGCGGGAGAACCAGGTGTGGCCCCGGCATCCAGGTAACCCCAGCAGGACAGAGCGAAGGGCCACACCCGAGTGTCCACTGCCCACGGTGCTGCCTGGGGGCCCGTGAATTCAGCTAGCATTCAGACATGAAANGATGCCATGATCTTCGTTTTCTGAATGTTGAGCTTTAAGCCAACTTTTCCACTCTTCTCTTTCACTTTCATCAAGAGGCTTTTTAGTTCTGCTTCACTTTCTACCATAAGGGTGGTGTCATCTGCATATCTGAGGTTATTGATATTTCTCCCAGCAATCTTGATTCCAGCTTGTGTTTCTTCCAGCCCAGCGTTTCTCATGATGTACTCTGCATAGAAGTTAAATAAGCAGGGTGACAATATACAGCCTTGACGTACTCCTTTTCCTTTTTGGAACCAGTCTGTTGCCCAAGTTCTCATAGAACTAGACCCGGAACTGGAAGTTGATCCAATCACTAGGCTGGTGGTCTTCCTGGTAGGCCCTCCTGCCTTTCCACATTCAATCCATGGAGTGTTAGCAATGGCTATTGGGTATAGGTGTTGCCACTATTACCTTAACCCAGAGAGTTACCGAAAAGAAGTTTAAAATCACCGGGAAAAACATGAAGTGGCCTGAATCAGGACAGGGGCTTTGGAGATGGTGAGAGATACTGGCTTTTGGAACAATTTGGTGGGTTCATGCTGAGTGGATACCATGGATCCAGGTGGCCCTGACCCTCATGATTACTGTCCACCAGGAGTTATAAAATCATTGCTGGCTCAGACGGTAAAGTGTCTGCCTGCAATGTGGGAGACCTGGGTTCGATTCCTGAGTTAGGAAGATCCCCTGAAGAAGGAAATGGCAATCCACTCCAGCACTCTTGCCTGGAAAATCCAATGGACAGAGGAGCCTGATAGGCTACAGTGCATGGTGTTGCAAAGAGTTGGACACAACAGAGTGACTTCACTTTCACTTTCACCAACCTCTTTGGTTTGGTTTACACGGCACTATTATTTTTTTGTATGTGTGAGGGACACTGAGCTACACTCTCAATATGCAGGATTTTATTACTCACAAGAACATGGCATTATTTTTTAATGTGCATTACTTGCCAAAACAAAATACAGAAAATTTTTCATTTTTTAATTTGCATTTTCTTTTTTTTTAAGATTTTTTTTTTTATTGAAGGATAATTGCTGTACAGAATGTTGTTGTTTTTGGTCAAACCTCAACATGAATCAGCCATAAGTATACATATATCCCCTCCTGTTTGAACCTCACTCCCATCTCCCTCCCCATCCCACCCCTCTAGGTTGATACAGAACCCCTGTTTGAGTTTCCTGAGCCATATAGCAAATTCCTGTTGGCTATCTATTTTACATATGGTAATGTAAGTTTCCATGTTATTCTTTCCATACATCTCTCCCTCTCTTCCCTTCTCCCCATGTGCATAAGTCTCTCTATGTCTGTTTCTTCATTGCTGTCCTGTAAATTCTTCAGTACCATTTTTCTAGAATGCATGCATCAGAATACGATATTTATTTTTCTCTTTCTGACTTACTTCACTCTGTATAATAGGTTCTATGTTCATCCACTTCATTAGAACTGACTCAAATGCATTCCTTTTTATGGCTGAGTAATAGTTCATTGACAAAACTAAGATATACAGCAAATAGATGGGGAAACAATGGAAACAGTTAAGAGACTTTATTTTTGGCGGCTCCAAAATTACTGCAGATGGTGACTTCAACCATGAAATGAAAAGACACTTGTTCCTTGGAAAAAAAGTTATGGTCAACCTAGACAGCATATTCAAAAGCAGAGACATTACTTTGCCAACAAAGATCTATCTAGTCAAAGCGTTGGTTTTTCTAGTAGTCATGTATGGATGTGAGAGTTGGACTATAAAGAAAGCTGAGCACTGAAGAATTGATGCTTTCGAACTGTGGTGTTGGAGAACTCTCAAGAGTTCCTCAGTCTGCAAGACAATCCAAGCAGTCATTCCTGAAGGAAATCAATCCTGAATATTCATCGGAAGGACTGATGCTAAAGCTGAAACTCCAAAACTCTGGCCACCTGATGCAAAGAACTGACTCATTGGAAAAGACCCCTTTGCTGGGAAAGACTGAAGGTGGGAGGAGAAGGGGACAACAGAGGATGAAATGGTTGGAAGGCATCACTGACTCAATGGACATGAGTTTGAGTAAGCTCCAGGAGTTGGTGATGAACAAGGAAGCCTGGTGTGCTGCAGTCCATGGGGTTGCAAAGAGTTGGACATGACTAAGCGACTGAACTGAACTGAATATTCCATTGTGTATATGTACTACAACTTATTTATCCATTCATCTGTCAATGGATGTATAGGTTGCTTCCCTGTTATAGCTATCGTAAATAGTGCTGCAATGAATGAGCAATGGGATACATATGTCTTTTCAATTTTGATTTCCTCAAGGTATATGCCTAGGAGTGGGATTGCTGGGTCATATGGTGGTTTTATTCCTAGTTTTTTAAGGAATCTCCATACTGTCTTACATAGCGGCTGTATCAATTTACATTCCCACCAACAGTGCAAGAGCGTTCTCTTCTCCACACCCTCTCCAGCTTTTATTGTTTGTAGATTTTTTGATGATGGCCATTCTGACAGGTATGAGGTGATATCTCATTGTAGTTTTGATTTGCATTTCTGTAATAATGAGTAATGATGAGCATCTTTTCATGTGTTAGCTATCTGTATGTATTCTTTGAAGAAATGTCTGTTTAGGTTCTTTCCCCACTTTTTGACTGGGTTGTTTGTTTTTCTGGTATTGAGTTGCAGGAGCTGCTTGTATATTGTGGAAATTAATCCTTTGTCAGTTGTTTCATTTGCTATTACATTCTCCCATTCTGCGGGTTGTCTTTGCACCTTGCTTATAGTTTCCTTTGCTGTGCAAAAGCTTTTAAGTTTAATCTGGTCCCACTTGTTTACTTTTGTTTTTATTTCTGTTACTCTAGGAGGTGGGTCAAAGAGGATCTTGCTTTGATTTATGTCATCGAGTGTTCTGCCTATGTTTTCCTCTAAGAGTTTTACAGTTTCTGATCTTACATTTAGGTCTTTAGTCCATTTTGAGTTTATCTCTTAGTATGATGTTAGGAAGTGTTCTAATTTCATTCTTTTACATGTAGCTGTCCAGTTTTCCCAGCACCATTTATTGAAGAGGCTGTCTTTGCCCCATTGTATATTCTCACCTCCTTTGTTAAAAATAAGGGACCCATAGGTGCCCGGGTTTATATCTGGGCTTTCTATCTCATTCTATTGTTCTGTATTTCTGTTTTGTGCCAGTACCATGCTGTCCTGATGACTGTGGCTTTGTAGTATAATCTGAAGTCAGGAAGGTTGATTCCTCCAACTCCATTCTTCTTTCTCAAGACTGCTTTCGCTACTCAGGGTCTTTTGTGTTTCCATATGAACTGTGAAATGTTTTGTTCTAATTCCGTGAAAAACGCCATTGGTAATTTGATAAGGATCACATTGAATCTTCAGTCTGCATTTGGTAGTGTCCTCATTTTCACAATATTGATTCTTCCTACCCAGGAACATGGAGTATCTCTCCATCTGATTATGTTGCCTTTGATTTCTTTCATTAGTGTCTTATAATGTTCTGTGTACAATTCTTTTGTCTCCTTAGGTAAGTTTATTTCTAAATATTTAATTCTTTTCGTTGCATGGTGAATAGGATTGATTCCTTAATTTCTCTTTCTGATCTTTCGTTGTTAGTATATAGAAATGCAAGTGATTTCTGTGTATTGATTTTGTATCCTGCAACTTTGCTAAATTCATGGATTAACTCTAGTAATTTTCTGATACTGTCTTTAGGGTTTTCTATGTACAGTATCATGTCATCTGCAAACAGTGAGAGCTTTACTTCTTTCCAATCTGGATTCCTTTTATTTCTTTTTCTTCTCTGATTGCTGTAGCTAGGACTTCCAAAATTACATTGAATAATAGTGGTGAAAGTGGACACCCTTGTCTTGTTCCTAATCTTAGGGGGAATTCTTTCAGTTTTTCACCATTGAGAATAATGTTTGCTGTAGGCTTATCATATTTGGCCTTTACTATGTTGAGGTAGGTTCCTTTTATGCCCATTTTTGGAAGACTTTTAATCATAAATGGGTGCTTAATTTTGTCAAAGGTTTTTTTCTGCATCTATTGAGATTATCATATGGTTTTTATCTTTCAATTTGTTAATATGATGTATCACATTGATTGATTTATGTATATTGAAGAATCCTTGCATCCCTGGAATGAACCCAACTTGATCATGGTATCTGAGCTTTTTGATGTGTTGCTGAATTCTGTTTGCTAAAATTTTGTTGAGGAATTTTGTATCTATGTTCATCAGTGATATTGGCCCATAGTTTTCTTTTTTTGTGTTGTCTTTGTCTGGGTTTGGTGTCAGGGTGATGGTGGCCTTGTAGAATGAGTTTAGAAGTGTTCCTTCCTCTGCAATTTTTTTTAAAGAGTTTCAGAAGGATAGGCATTAGCTCTTCTCTAAATGTTTGATAGAATTCTCCTGTGAAGCCATCTGATCCTGGGCTTCTGTTTTTTGGGAGATTTTTTATCACAGCCTTAATTTCAGTGCTTATAATTGGGTTGTTCATAACTTCTATTTCTTCCTGGTTCAGTCTTGGAAGATTGAACTTTTCTAAGAATCTGTCCTTTTCTTCCAGATTATCCATTTTATTGCCATATAGTTGTTCATAAGTCTCTTACAATCCTTTGTATTTCTGCATTGTCTGTTGTAACTTCTTCTTTTTCATTTCTAATTTTGTTGATTTGATTCTTCTCTCTTTTCTCCTTGATGAGTCTGGCTAAAGGCTTGTCAATTTTATCTTCTCAAAGAAACAGCTTTTAGTTTTATTAATCTTTACTATTGTTTCTTTCATTTCTTTTTCATTTGTTTCTGCTGAGATCTTTATGATTTCTTTCCTTCTATTAATTTTGGGGTTTTTTTGTTCTTCTTTTTCCAGTTGTTTTAGGTTTAAAGTTAGGTTGTCTAGTCAATGTTTTTCTTGATTCTTGAGATAGGATTGTATTACTATAAGCTTTGCTCTTAGAACTGCTTTTGCTCTATCCCATAGGTTTTGAGTTGTGGTGTTTTCATTGTTTTTTGATTTCTTCAGCAACTTGTTGGTTATTTAGAAACATGTCTAATCCCCATATGTTTATGTTTCTTACAGTTTTTTTCTTGTAATTGATATCTAGTCTCATAGTGTTGTGGTTCGAGAAGATGCTTGATAAGATTTCAATTTTCTTAGATTTACTGAGGCTTGATTTGTGACCCAAGATGTGCTCTGTCCTGGAGAATGTTCCATGCATATTTGAGAAGAAGGTGTATTCTTCTGCATTGGGATGGAATGTCCTGAAGATATCAATAAGATCCATCTCATCTAATGTATCATTTAAGACTTGTGTTTCCTTATTAATTTTCTGTTTTGATGATCTGTCCATTGGTGTGAGTGGGGTGTTAAAGTCTCCTACTATTATTGTGTTACTGTCAATTTCTCCTTTTATGTCTGTTAGTGTTTGTTTTATGTATTGAGATGCTACTATGTTGGGTGCATAGATGTTTACAATTGTCGTCTTCCTCTTGGATTGATCCCTTGATCGTTATGTAGTGTCCTTCCTTATCTCTTGTAATCTTGTTTATTTTAAGGTCTCTTTTGTCTGATATGAGGATTGCTACTCCAGCTTTCTTTTGCTTCCCATTTGCAGGGAATATATTTTTCCATCCTCTAACTTTCAATCTATATGTATCTTTAGGTCTGAAGTGGGTTTCTTATAGACAGAATATATTTGGGTCTTTTTTTG
>SJYV01026232.1:0-10891 GCA_006410875.1 Neotragus pygmaeus
CTTGGACTGCAAGGAGATCCAACCAGTCCATCCTAAAGGAGATCAGTCCTGTGATTTCTTTGGAAGGAATGATGCTAAAGCTGAAACTCCAGTACTTTGGCCACCTCATGCAAAAAGTTGACTCATTGGAAAAGACTCTGATGCTGGGAGGAATTTGGGGCAGGAGGAGAAGGGGATGACAGAGGATGAGATGGCTGGATGGCATTACTGACTCGATGGATGTGAGTCTGAGTGAACTCCGGGAGATGGTGATGGACAGGGAGACCTGGCGTGCTGCAATTCATGGGGTTGCAAAGAGTCGGACACGACTGAGCAACTGAACTGAACTGAACTGCCAGTGCAGGAGATGCAAGAGATATAGGTTTGATCCCGGAATTAGGAAGGTCCCCTAGAGTAGGAAATGGCAGCCCACTACAGGATTCTTCAGTTCAGTTCTGTTGCTCAGTCATGTCCAGCTCTTTGCGATCCCATGGACTGCAGCACGCCACACTTCCCTATCCATCACCAACTCCCAGAGCTTGCTCAAACTGATGTCCATCAGGTTGGTGATGCCATCCAAGCGTCTCATCCTCTGTTGTCCCCTTCTCCACCTGCCTTCAGTCTTTCCTATCATCAGGATCTTTTCTTTTTTTTAATTATTATTATTTTATTTTACTTTACTTTACCATACTGTATTGGAGTCAGTTCTTCACATCAGGTGGCCAAAGTATTGGAGTTTCAGCTTCAGCATCAGTCTGTCCAATGAATATTCAGGACAGGATTCCTGCCTTGACAAATTCTATGGACATAGGAGTCTGGCAGACTCCAGTCCATGAGGGCGCAGAGTCAGACAACTGAGTGACTGAACACATAGATAGACATATTAATATAATTATGCATAGAGTGCATTTTTGCTGTGTAAGTTTTATTCCTTGGCATAGTGCAATGCAGAGGCCCTAGCCAGGCACAGTCCTATCCTTAGGCAATTCAAATATATTTTATTTAATAGTCATAGAAACTCCATGAAATAACTATTCCTGTTGTATAGATATGGAAATTGAGGAGTCCTGCCAAGATTAAGTGATTTGTTCCAAGGTCACACAATTATTGGATGCCTGGGCTAGGATTTAATCCATGCTTGTTTGACTCCAAAATCCAGACCTCTGCCTTCCACCCAAGTTCATTTCTTATGTGAGCAACTGACAGAGAAGAAAGTTTTTCAGTATTAGCAAAGCAGAGCTAAAGGATCTTTGAGTTTTCTGAGCAACTGTCTATCGGGTTCATTCAAGAAGCACTGATCTTAGATCAAAAAGAAATCTGATACCAAGATTGGGTTTGATGCATAAATTCCTAATGAAATAATGAAGACACTTTTTTAAAAAAAAGAAAGGGAGACAAAATAACTGAATTATTAAGAGTAAATAGCTGCTTTTAATCTCCACAATTATTCTTTAAAATTTTAAGTTACTTAAAGAAAAACGCAAAGCGTTTTATGACTTTGTTCTTTTTCCCTGCTGCCTAGCTTGATACCAGATTGTTATTCCCTGGGGAGAGAAATAATTTTGTGAGATTTCAACACTTCAAACCTCTTTTGTTCAGACTCAAACACCCCTAACTCAACTTTGAAGCAAGAGCAGGGATATGTAAAAGCCTGTAGAAGTCTGTNCTTGATACCAAATGTTATTCCCTGGGGAGAGAAATAATTTTGTGAGATTTCAACACTTCAAACCTCTTTTGTTCAGATTCAAACACCCCTAACTCAACTTTGAAGCAAGAGCAGGGATATGTAAAAGCCTGTAGAATTCTGTGGCAATCTGTTTTAGCCAGACTTTGATCACAATTTGAGGTGGGGAAGACAGAAAGTGGTAGAAACACAACAATTGCCTGGAGCAGATATGGGTCTGGCACTTCAGACCTCTATTTGGGGAGAGGGAGCAACACTTTGAAACAAGTTTATTTGGAAGTATGTCTTTTTCTAACATAGAATACCAGTGGGCCGTCTATATCTGTGCTTCCTTTTCTGGGACATCTAGTGATGGATTCTTCCGTGTCTCTTATATGACATGGGCCTCACAAGTATATTAACATTTCATCTTCCCATTGAAGGATCTCCAGCTTATGACAGCTTACTTCAATGGAATCTACTTTTATTCTTTTTAAATTTAATTTTTATGGAAGCCTCATTAATTTGCAATGCTGTGTTAGTTTCAAGTGAACAGTTAGTATTATTTTTCAGATTATTTTCCATCATAGGTTATTGCAAGATAGGGGGGCTTCCCAGGGGCTACTGTACTGCGCTGTATTTAGTTGCTCAGTCTTGTCTCTCTGCAACCTCGTGGACTGTAGCCCACCAGGCACCTCTGTCCATGGGGATTCTCCAGGTAAGAATACTGGAGTGGGTTACCGTGCCCTTCTCCAGGGGATCTTCCCAACCCAGGGATTGAACCTAGGTGTCCCGCATTTCAGGCAGATTCTTTACTGTCTGAGCCACCAGGGAAGCCATCCCAGGTGGTGCTAGTGGTAAAGAACCTGCCTGCCAATGCAGGAGACGTAAGAGATCCCTGGGTCAGGAAGATCCCCTGGAGGAGAGCATGAAAACCCACTCCAGTATTCTTNGTCCCACATTTCAGGTAGATTCTTTACTGTCTGAGCCACCAGGGAAGCCATCCCAGGTGGTGCTAGTGGTAAAGAACCTGCCTGCCAATGCAGGAGACGTAAGAGATCCCTGGGTCAGGAAGATCCCCTGGAGGAGAGCGTGAAAACCCACTCCAGTATTCTTGCCTGGAGAATCCCATGGACAGAGGAGCCTGGAGGGCTACAGTCCATAGGGTCTCAAAGAGTCAGACACAACTGAAGCGACTTAGCATGCACACATGCAAAAGATATTGAGTACAGTTCCCAGCTATATAGTAGGCCACTACTTTTTACCTATTTGACATAGCGTGGGCTTCCACTGTGGCTCAGCTGGCAAAGAATCTGCATGCAATGCGAGAAACCTGGGTTCGATCCCTGGGTTGAGAAGATCCCCTGAAGAAAGGAACGGCTACCCACTCCAGTATTCTGGCCCAGAGAATTCCATGGACTATACAGTCCATGGGGTCGCAGAGAGTTGGATACGACTGAGTGACTTTCACTGTCACTTTTCACTTTCACCACCACGCTTCTGTTCCCTCTCCCTTCCAGTGATGTTGGGAGTGCTAGGAACCAGATCAGGCAGTGGACTGGGCACCCGTGGAATGAATGAAAGTAGCTTCGCTCAAATGAGGGTTTGCATCCTGGACCCCACAAACCCCCACGGGGCCCACAGATAGAACTGTATTTCAGTTATCTGTTTCCTCTGTAATATTATGCATTATGTTTTATATATTTGAAAATTTCTGAGAAATGATCCATAGGGACCTATGACACAAAATAAAAAGTTAATAAATCGAGCAAATGCCAGGCTTACAAGATAAGTCGCTGTCAAAAAAGAGGTACTCCATCAGTTTGCTCAGGCTGACATAAGAGAGTTCCACAGGTGATGTGGCTGAAACAACAGACATTTATTTCCTCATGGTTCTGGAGGCTCACATCTGTGATCACAGTGTTTCCAGGGTCAGTTTCTTTTGAGGACCTCTCTCCTGGGCTTGGGGACGGCTGTCTGACGACTGTCTTCTCCCTGGTCTTCACGTGGTCTTCCTTCTGTGGATATTTGTATCCTAATCTCTTTTTTTGGAAGGACAAGAAATGTCCTCACCCTCATGACTTCATTTAACCATGATTATCTCTTTAAAGATCTTGAAAGGATAAGAAATGTCCTCACCCTCATGACTTCATTTAACCACGATTATCTCTTTAAAGATCCTGTCATCCTAATAGACATGAGGTACAGAAAAACGCTGTCTGATTCCACCCACATGAGGGGCCTTGACTTCCCTGGTGGCTCGGTGGTAAAGAATCTGCGTGCCAATGCCGGAGACTCGGGGTTGACCCCTGGGACAGGAAGATCCCCTGGAGAAGGAAATGGCCACTCACTCCAGTATTCTTGCCTGGGAAACCCCACGGCCAGAGGAGCCTGGTGGGCTGCAGTCCACGGGGTCGCAAAAGAGTTGGACACGACTTAGCAACTAAACTACAATGTGAGGTACCTAGAATAGTCCACTTCATAGTCTGAAGGCACATTGATCGATGCCAGGGACATGGGTGGGGTGAGAAGAGGAGATGGGGAATCAGTGCGTAATGTGGACACTAGCTAAACTGGGGAGTTTAGGAAGGTGAAAAATTCGGGAGATGGACGATGATGAGAGATGCTTGATACTGCGAATATACTTGGTGCCTCTGAACTGATCAGTTAAGCATGGTTAAAATAGCATGTTTTGCATGACTTTTTCCACAATAATAATTAAAAAAAAAAAAAAAAAACTTGAAATGTCGTGTCATCAAGCAGTCACATTCCAAGGTACTGGGCATTAGAACTTCAACTAAGGAATTTCAGGGTGGACTCAAGTCAGCCCATGACAGGTAGAGACAGTCCGGAGAAACAGGTTGAAGTTGATCCAAGGAGAAGAGAACAGAGTGACAGAAAGGACAAGAGCGGCCAGGAGAAGTGGAGGTTAGGGCCTGAAGTTTGTGGCAGATTCCCTTTTCAGAGATGATTGTACAAGAACCCCCTCCTCCCCAACTCTCCGACCCCCTGACCCTAGACGGGCTGTTGCTGTCTCCCCAAGACCGTGTACCCCAGCCATCCCACGGTCTCTGCTCACTCACAAACCCTCAAGCTGTTGTTTTTAACCTCACGTTTACAGAGCGATCGCCCCTTAGGTAGTGTTCAGTCCACGGCTGGTGGCAGAATGCATTCAGGCCTGGCTTGGGGCTCTGCGCATGGGGAGTCGGGGTGAGGTAGGACTGAGTGCATTTTTCAGGGATCTTGGGCTGAAGGTGAGATGGGCTGCTCCTTTCTGCTCCCCCATAATTTGTCTTCCCTTCTGTGCCTGGAGAGACAGTCCCCCCAGGTCTAAGTCAGATGGGGTCATCACGGAGTTACATGATGTAACAGAGAGAAGGAAACCTGTGATTGTATGACACCCAGAGTAGAGAGCTGATATTTCGGGCTAAAACAGTTCCCTGAGCTTCGTTCATGAAGACCATCTTTCAGCCATGCAGTCCTTCCCTCTTTGGCTCCCCGTTGTCCACCGTGACCAGAGCCGCCTTTTCAAATCTTCTCTCCGTGGTTTTCAGAGGTCTGTGTCATGATGGGAGGTGTCATGAAAGGGATTTGTACTGCTGTCTGGCTCCCCAGGCAGTTCTGTCTGGTGACACCTCCTTCTGGGGTATTTTTAGTTCTCGTCCATAGCTTTCTATGTCTTTGGGGGCTGATGTGCCTCTGGCTCTCCCGACTCCACCACGGAGTGTCCCGAGCTCCCCGGCTCACCCCTGATCTATGCTGCACAATTACAGGAGTAGGCTTATAATCAATGTAATTGAAGATCAGCGTTAATGAGGACCTCCAAGCCCGTGCGGTCCCCTGAGCAATGCTGAGCTTCAGATGCGAGATAAGGAAACGATTGGGCTGAACTGAAAATCCATTTGGTTAATTAGATGATGTATATTCCTACAGCCAGGGGGAGAAAAATATGTATATATTTAAAAATAAGGAAACATGACATTTTGAAGTTGAGATTTTGGAAGAGATTCTTTTCAGAGTCATTGCTGTCTGAGGAAATTGATGTGAGCACGAAGAAGAATCTCAGAGCATCCAAACAGGGATATTTTCGATCCTAAGTCAAGAAAATAAAGTAGGGGTCCATTGGAAAACTAAAGGTGTATGAAACACCTGGAGGAGGGTGCTTTATTATTTTTTTTTCCTTTCCTACGGATTTATTCTCGAAGTACTGCTAGAATTTACCCAGGGAGAATTGCTTGCTCCTCTTTGACTTACGACTCTCTCTCTCCATTCGCCCAACCTCATTCTGCACACGCACACCCCAATACCAACACNCGATCCTAAGTCAAGAAAATAAAGTAGGGGTCCATTGGAAAACTAAAGGTGTATGAAACACCTGGAGAAGGTTGCTTTATTATTTTTTTTTCCTTTCCTACGGATTTATTCTCAAAGTACTGCTAGAATTTACCCAGGGAGAATTGCTTGCTCCTCTTTGACTTACAACTCTCTCTCTCCATTCGCCCAACCTCATTCTGCACACGCACACCCCAATACCAACACACACACACCTTCATAATCTCCAGTACACTGTAAGCACCCTGGTGACTGTAGTTATATAAGGCATGGTCTTCAAGAAATTCACAGTCTAGAGGGGAAGATAAGAAAAGGAGGATTGAAAAACATAGTTTGTCATAAGATTTGCCACCTTGAACTTGTCCCTTCCTTCCTGGACAATAAGTTCTCATGGGCGGATGCCATATTTTGCTCATCAAGAGCATAAGGATAGGAAATAACACTTAATAGGTGCTTTATTTGTTAAACGGACAAAGGTATGAGTGAATGAATCTTTGATGGCATATACAGCCGTTAGTTGAGTCAGCTACTTTGTAATTATTAAAGAGATTAAGAGGCACTGAGCCAGGTCTGAACACAAGGCTGCAGAAGCAAATTCCACCTCAACTTTTGTCTAGTCTGTTGATCTTTATTGCATTCTTCAAAGTGTAGCTTTTTTACACTTGTTCGAAGTGTAGTCTTTAAGCTACACTTTGAATTCCTCTCCAATTCCCCTTTTACCTTTCCCTTATATCTACTTGACTTCCCTGGTGGCCCAGACGGTAAAGCGTCTGCCTACAATGCGAGAGACTCGGGTTCAATTCCTGGGTTGGGAAGATCCTCTGGAGAAGAAAATGGCAACCCACTCCAGTACTCTTGCCTGGAAAATCCCATGGATGGAGGAGCCTGGTAGGCTGCAGTCCATGGGGTCGCAAAGAGCCCGACTCGACTGAGTGACTTCACTTTCACTTTATATCTACTTAATGCTCATCACCTTCAGGCAGTTCTTACAGCACTCTTGGTGTTTAGTCGCTAAGTCACGTCTGATTCTTGAAACTCCATTGACTACAGCATGCCAGGCTTCTCTGTCCTTCTCTATCCTCCAGAGTTGGCTTAAAATCATGTCCATTAAGTCAGTGATGCCATCCAACCATCTTGTCCTCTGTTGCCCCTTTCTCCTCTTACCCTCAGTCTGTCCCAGGATCAGGGTCTTTTCTAGTGGATCAGCTTTTTGCATCAGGTGGCCAAAGTACTAGAGGTTCAGCTTCAGCACCAGTCCTTCCAATGCATATTTAGGGTTGATTTCCTTTAGGGTTGACTGGTTTGATCTCCTTGCTGTCCAAGGAACTCTCAAGGGTCTTCTCCAGCACCACAGTTCAAAAGCATCAATTCTTCATCACTCAGCCTTCTTTATGTTCCAACTCTCACATCTATACATGACTACTGGAAAAACCATAGTTTTGAATCGATGGAACTTTGTCAGCAAAGCGATGCCTCTGCTTTTTAATACGCTCTCTAGATTTGTCACAGCTTTGCTTCCAAGGAGTAGGTGTCTCTTCATTTCAGTCACTGTCTGTGGTGATTTTGAGCCCAAGAAAATAAGATCTACCTATGTTTCCATTGCTTCCCCCATTTACTTGCCATGAAGTGATGGGACCAGATCCCATGATGTTAATTTTTTGAATGTTGAATTTTAAGCCAACTTTTTCACTCTCCTGTTTTACCTTCATCCACAGGCTTTTTAGTTCCTCTTTACTTTCTGCCATAAGGCTGGTATTGTCTGCATATTTGAAGTTGTTGATATTTCTCTTGGCAACCTTGATTCTAGTTTATGATTCATCCAGCCTGACATTTCTCATGATGTACTCTGCATACAAGTTAAATAAGCAGAGTGACAATATACAGCCTTGATGTACTCCTTTTCCAATCGTGAACCAGGCCATTGTTCCATGTCCAGTTCTAACTGTTACTTCTTGACCTGCATAGAGATTTTTCAGGAGGCAAGTAAGGTGGTCTGGTATTCCCATCTCTTTCAGAATTTTCCACAGTTTGTTGTGATTCACACAGTCAAATGCGTTAGTGTAGTCAGTGAAACAGATATAGATGTTTTTGTGGGAAATGAAAGTGATAGACAGTCGTGTCCAGCTCTTTGCAACCCCATGGACTATATCGTCCATGGAATTATCCAGGCCAGAAAACTGGAGTGGGTAGCCTTTCCCTTCTCCAGGGATCAAACCCAGGTCTCCTGCATTGGAGGCGGATTCTTTACCAGCTGAGCCACAAGGCAAGCCCAAGAATACTGAAGTGGGTAGCCTATCCCTTCTCCAGTGGGTCTTTCTGACCCAGCCATCAAACCGGGGTCTCCTTGTGGAGGATGTATTGTATCTACCTCTGCATACATTGGGCTTCCCTGGTGGCTCAGATGGTAAAGAATCCACCTGCAATGAAGGAGACCCGGATTTAATCCCTGGTTTGGGAAGATCCCCTGGAGAAAGGAAGGGCTACCCACTCCAGTATTCTTGCTTGGAGAATCCCATGGATAGCAGAGCCTGGCAGGCTACAGTCCATGGGTTCACACAGAGTCAGACACAACTGAGCCACTGAACACCCACCACATGCATTTGATCTCCCTTGTTATTCTACAGTTTTCTTGCTGGAGTCCATCTGTCTTTGAGTATTTATGTCTGTTTCTTACTCGGAACAGTTTAATGAACGTTGGGTGAATGAGCCTGGTTTACGCCTTGATTAGACTTTCCAGTTCCTTTCTCTCGCTCTCTGTTGTGGCAGCTGGTGCATATCCTTGCCCCTTCATCCTGAGTCCCTCTAGTGTCTCTACTTTCATCATCCACAACAGGAGTTCAGTTCTCTGGGTGAACAAGAGCTCAGAAGCCATGATGGCAGATTTCAAGTTTTGGTTTGGAATTAGGGAGACTCTGAAAGGCTAGTCTTGCATTCTGACTCCTGTGCGCGTGCACGTGTGCATGCTAAGTTGCTTCATTTGTGTCCGACTCTGCACAACACTATGGTCTGTGGCCCACCAGGCTCCTCTGTCCATGGGATTCTCCAGGCAAGAATACTGGGGTGGGTTGCCATATCCTCCTCCATGGGGTCTTCCCAACCCAGCGATCGAACCTGAGTCTCTTATGTCTCCTGCATCAGAAGGTGGGTTCTTTACCACTAGAGCCATCTGAGAAGCCCCACGGGATGAAAAAAAAAATTAAGTTTTGGGATCAAGACAGAAGCATATCTGCTTCCTAATTCCATCATAAAGTGAGCTACACTTTCCTCTCATCAAGCATGGGACTTTAATTTCATTATTTCATTCAACAGATACTCACCAAACTCCTAGTATGTGCCATATCTTTTGCTGGGAGCTGGATTGATAAGGACTGATGAATGAATCATGATTTCTTTCCTGCAGGAAAGAAAGAGAAGGCAGGAGCCCTTCAGCACGATAGGGACACACTGAAGGGGGATGTACAGGCTACCCAAAGAGGAGCAGAAGGACCAAGGAAGGCAGCGCTGCCTGATCCCCAACCACAACCTCGATTCTCAAGATAATCTGGAATAATGGGCAGGTCCTAGCTTTAGATGCTGAAAAACTTGGGTTAAGTTTCTACTTTGGCCACTTATTAGTTGTGCAGATTTGACTGAATCAATCTCTCTCTCTGAACCTTATGTTGTCTGTCTGTACAAGGGGGCCATACTTATCCTGCCAGGCTCTTGTAAGGATTAAGTGAACGCTCATCCCAGGATCTGGATGCAACAGTATGTTCAAAGGATAGTAACTCCCTTCTGTCATTAAAACCAGCATATTATCTTTTTTAAAGACATTGAAGACAACTAACTTTTGGGTGAGTCACTTCCGAAGAGAATCTTGTTTCTCGTATTTGAAAAGATCTGTTAATCAGTATTGCCTTCAGAGCTTCCAAGATCAGAAGAAATTTAAATAGTAGTCAAAATAGCTCCAACGAGTTGAGATTTCGCCGTGTGCCAGGGACTTCACATACTGTAGTGGATGTTGTGTCACTGCTTCCAAATCTCTTATTTAGAACACGGACACTCATTCCTCCAGCTGCCTGGAATGTTGACGGTTGAACACTCTGAGTCTTTCTTGGAGAAGTGCCCTCCCTTGAAAAGGACTGCTTCACCGGAACTTTGATCCCTGCCCCAGGGATGTCTCTGCCCCTGTGATGGTTAGTGTTGAAGATGCAAAGCCCTAACACCTTTGTCTTGACTTGGATTTCCAGTCTAAAGGACCCTCTCTGCTCCAGTGCTTCCTGAGGCATCAGCTGTAACTGCATGCAATCCACCTTCTCCCTCTGCCCCATCCCACTTCGCTCATGTCCCTACAAAAGAGCATCGCCCAAAGCCTCCTGCATCCCAGTGTCTGACTCTGAGTCTGATTTCTGGTGAACCTGACCCAAGACAAATGCATTGTGTCATTTAATCTTTATCTTTTTTTTTTTTAACCCTGTGAAAGGAAAATCAATATCTCCCTCTTTCTTAGGCTTTGACTGAGAATCTGTTTTCCTGTCCAGCTTGCAGAACCAGTGGGCAGCACACTGAAGATCTCCGTCCCTGTCTCGCCAGCTCCATTCTCTTCATCCCTGTGCTGCGTCACTTTCCTAAACTAGTGGGATTAGCCTCACTCAGCCCTGGGACACAATTCAATCCCCATCCCTCAGTCTTTAGTGAGAATAAATACAAGAATTATCCATTTAAACAGCATGACTGTGCTTTTCAAAAGAAAAATCTGTAGTTGATACTGACGTTCGGTGCCTTGCACATGGACCCATGTGACATGTTTCTGCTTGGGCTTAGTTCCAGAGGGGAAAATATGGCTTTGTAGATAGATTTGCATATCATCCCTTGCCAGAAAATTTGAAATATGGAATCCAACAGACTTCTTCTTCTTCTTCTTCTTCTTCTTTTTTT
>SJYV01026234.1:0-15224 GCA_006410875.1 Neotragus pygmaeus
CAGTCTTCTATGCCTCAGCATCATTTGGGCAGCTCCTAGGGAGGCAGACTCCCCAGCCTCGCCTCTGGGGAGCTGGGGTGGGGCCCAGGGACCTGCGGGCGTCGTACTCAGCCCCAGTGATTCTGGCAGGCAGCCAGGAGTGGGACCACCTTTCCAGGACAGCCCCTCTTGCTCCACCTCCTGATTAAGCACCTACCTGTGGGGCTGGGCTGAGGGCTGGGCACCGTGGGGAAAGTAGAGGATGCAGAGGTACAGCCAGCCACTAGGACCAGTAGGTTTATAAGTAAATGGTAGTAAGTATGCAGTCCCAAACTCTGGAGACCCCAGTGGTGGGTGACCCCATCCCCTTTGAGACTGTCATACTCACAGGAAGGGCTGCCTTGGGTCAACAGCGTCTTTGTTCATGGCAGGCACTTTACATATCTTGTCTGATGCCCCTGATCACCCTGTGGATATGAGGATGGCGTCCTCGTGGTAAAGATAAGGCAACAGCGGCTCAGAGAGGTGACCCGACTTGTCCAGGGATGCAGCTGGCCCCTCAGATCTGAAGTCCACCTGGTTCAGTAACCATGTGCTTCTGGGCCGCACTTCACAGTCTGCACGGTGCTCTCTTTGACCTCACCCTTCACAGCCTCCCTGGGATGATGACTGTGGTTGACTCCATCTCATCCCTGCAGACATGGGCTCAGCCAGAGCAGCAGCTCGACCAGAGACAGAGCAAGTATGGGTACAGCTGGCCTTGATCCTAGGGCTAGCTGCCCCCAGGCCTGCAGGAGAGCATTTGTCCTGTTCCACCCTGCACCGGGACTCAGAGGCGAGCTGGCATGGTCCTCAGGGTGGCTTAGAGCAGGAGGTGGGCAGCTACACCGCAGGGCAGTTGAGGATAAGGGATGAACGTGAATCTTCGAGGACCCAGAAGACAGAATGACCAGCTCTAGGGGAGACTCAGGGGATGTGAGGAATCCCTGCCAAGGCACAGAGGTTTGGAAGAACCTGGAAGGATAGCAGGGGGCTTAGTGTGGCTGGGGCCCAGGAAAGTGGAGGGGGAGCCAAGAGGGGGTCACATAATGAGGGTCCTGTACATTCAAGCAAAGGGCCTGGGCATTATCTGGGGTCAGAGGGGATCTTTGGAAGGAATTAACTCTAGGCTCAGCACTTGGAGATGAGCCTTTGTCTCCTGGTTTCTCAGCTAAGCCTGTGGTTATGTCTGGTTCAGCCTGAAGGATGAGCCAGTCTAGGGGTCTGGCAGCTTTTGGCTGGGGAAGGTTTCTGGCCCCTGGGATTGGCTGCCGAGCCAGCGTTCTCTCTTGCTGGCCCAGAGCCCCAACTTCACATCCAGCAACTCTACAGAAAAACATTTCCCCCTCCTCATGACCTTCTGCCCTCTCACTGTCAGACCTTCCTGCCCGCTCCCAGGAACCTTCTCTGTCCACATTTTGCCAGACCCCTGGGGCCTGGCAGACTGTGTGTGTCCAGGCAGTGCAGAACCCTGTGGGCTTTCTTCCAAATCCCTCTGGGCCTGATCCAGCCCAGCAAGGAGGAGATTCAGGGCCCCCTGGGGCAGCCCCCCCAAACCCACTCATCAAGACCAGCACTGGCCTGGCCCAGAGAACAGTGCTCTGAGCATTGGGGTAGCATCCTGTGCCTCTGCTGTGTTGTCATTGGACTGCTCATTCCTGTGAGTTTCCAGAACCAACATTTCTTCCCGGTCACGGCCCCTGATCCCACAGTTCAGAGCTTGGAAAGTTCTTAAAAGTCAGAGGCTGGCCATCATTGCTCAGATGGAGAGACGGAAGCTCACGGACAGGCAGGGTCATCCCTCTGGAGAGAGCTTCTATTAGGAAGAGCCCAACGCCAGGTAGGCAACCCAGAGCTAGAGGAGAGCACAGTCTAAGGTAGGGGTGAGCTCCAGAGTCTGGCAGACCAAACCCCAGCTCGGCTACCTTCTCACTTTGGGACTTGGGAACACGGTTTCTCTGAGCCTCAGTTCCTTCATCCACAAAATGGGGATAATAGTTCCTACCATGCAAGGTTGTTGCTGAAAGCAAATGCGATTCTATATGTACGGGGCCTAGCACGATGCCTGGTGCGCAGGAAGTGCTCCATGTGTGCTGGTTATTATCACCATTGCTTTCGTCCATCTCTGCCTCATGGAAACCGACCTGGGCTGTTAACATTCTTGATCGAAAGGCCATGCCACTGGATGTCCCCGGCTAACTGGAAATCTCCTCCTGGCACTGGACTGTCAAAAGGCACACCCCATTGGCCAGACAGCTAATAATCCTTGACCTGAACCTTCAGGGCTGTGTTGGCGGCAGTGTGAGGTCAGCCAGGCATCTTAGGGAGACGGGGAGAGGAAGCAGTCGGTCCCTGACCGCCCTGAGTGTGTCAGGTACCTGGCGTGTCTCAGCCACCTGCCTCTCCAAGTGCTTGGATGCATGAAGCGTTTGGCCCATTGCCTGGTACTTGGTAAGTGGCATTGGTAACTTTCAAGGTGGCCTGGAGAGGAAGAGGCAGTGGGTCTAACGAGCAGAGCTTATTCTAGAGCCAGGCTGGGGTTGCTGTGCTGGGTCCACCTCTTCTGGGCCGGGTGATCCCAGGCTCTTTGATTTTCACCTCTCTGGCCCCAGTGCCTCCCCTGTAAAAAGGAGATGGTATCAGGGTACCCTGGTGGGGTTAAGGCCAGGCTCTGTGAAATCATGCCTGTGTGCACTATACCCAGTGCCAGGGAGTGTGCTCAGGAGGTGCTAGCTGCTGCTCTTGAATCTTCCTGATTCCTCCCCATTCGGAGAGAGAGAGGGAGAGAGGTGTGCTCATCCCTGTTTGACAGATGAGGGAACAGGTTCAGAGAGGTGAAGTGAGTTGCCCAAGGTTGCACAGCAAGTGACTGAGCCAGGATTTGAACTCAGATGTGGGCCCTGGGTCCCCCTCCTTCTCCAGGCCTTTGAGGACCTCTGGGGGGCTGCCAGGGGGCACCGACCCTGGCTCAGCCCCCTCCCATGCCCTCCTCTTGCAGGTCATCCTTTTTCAGTACTGACACTGCCGGCACTTCCGCATCTGTCCATGGGCGACCTGCAGCTGTCCCTTAGCCGCTGAAACCCAGAGTCTGAGCTGCTGCCAGGGATCACCCACTCCGCATCCACCCCTCATCTGCCATCCTGCCCGCCGCCAGCTGGGCCCCTGGGCCTGGCCTCTCTGTCTCCTGCTGAGAACCAGAACCCACCAGGAGCACTGCGGAGCCCTCCTCCAGGAAAGCAGAGCTCCCTGATACTTGGAGCCAGGGTGAAAACAACAGCCTGCGTTTCCCATTTAGACAGGAGTCGTCCTCTTCAACTTAAGCTGATCACAATAGCAAAAGGCCGAAGTGAATTGCGCGACGCCAACAGCCTTCCAATTTACAGGTTTTCTTTCCTCTGGTGATGGCCTTTACTACTTCCTTGGAACCATCTCCAAATTCTGAATAGTCAACAACCCCCACTGTTATCCGCTCTGTTGCTTTTGTCTGGAAGACTCTACAGTGTTTGTGGGATGTCCCCAAAGGAAAGCTATGTTCTAATTTTATCATTTCCATCTGTCTGGTTATGTCAAGTTAATTCAGAGAGAGAAGAGACACTGACCAACCCTGAGAGGCCCAATAGGGCAAAGATGGAGGCCTGCCCAGACCAAGAGGCAGTGGGATAGGCAGGGGGTGGGGCGGGGGGCGGACAAAGACCTCCATTAGTTTGGAGGCCCAGGAGAAGGAGTTGGCATGTTGGGCTGGGAGGGGCATGAGCCATTTTAAGGAGAGGAAAGAGGAAGCTCGGGGTGTGTGTGCTGGGGGCCCCGCTTTCCCCCAGTTATCCAGCATATGTGCGGAGGCATGGCAGAGGTGGGTTTTGATCTGTGCAGTGACATTTCTGAATGTCTGGACAGGTGACACTCGGGGACGCTACTTGTTGACTCCTGACGGGTGGGGCTGCTTGGGCCACATCTTTTTGTGTGTGGGGGGGCATCTCCTGAAGGGACTGGGGAATGGAGCCCAGGGAAATGGCAGTCAGAGCATTCATTCTGGACCCATCTCGGCATAGAAAGAGGGTCCCAATGCTGAGTGAGTGTGCCAAGCCCAGGGTTCT
The DNA here is from genome assembly GCA_006410875.1 of Neotragus pygmaeus. NCBI lineage: Eukaryota > Metazoa > Chordata > Mammalia > Artiodactyla > Bovidae > Neotragus > Neotragus pygmaeus. Next base: position 4,113 of record SJYV01026234.1, read on the forward strand.
AGCTGGCATTTCTGGGCTTCTCCATCAACCCTGCCCAGAGCCAGCCCCACCTACTCCTGAGAATGCGGACCAGACAGCTGTGCTCACACCTTCCCTGTCCTGCTACTCTTCCCCCCGCCACAAAACAAAAGGGCTCATGCTGCACAAGACCATGACTTATGTTTTCAGGGGACGCCCATTTGTCCCAAGCTTATCCTGTAATTTTAGAATTACTTTGTGTCCTGATGCATTTCCCACTAGAGGCTGCTAGTAAGCATGTTTCAGCTCAAGTCATCCTTCCTGCTTTGGTTCATCTGGTATGTTGCTTTGGGAAGGAGACTCTAGGACAGGGAAAGCAAGTTCATGGTACACAGGTATCTGCTGTCCCTTGTTTCAGCCATGGCAGACATCGATAATCGATGGCAGCACTATCTTGCTGAGTCTGGATAAGGGTTCAGAATCCAAATGCTTGAAGTTGGCGCTTAAGATGAAAACTTACATGTCATTCTCACTCTGGGATCCGGAGGAGGGCTGGGCCCGGGTGCAGCTCCTGAAGGGAACCTGCTCTTTTTGCTTTCAAAGACAGTTCCAGCTGACTCGGGACAAAGAGAAGGCACCCCTCTGAATGCAGCTGGTGCAGCTTAGTTCAGAACCCACCTAGTGAATGTGTGCCTAGCCCTGTGCTCGGAGCTGACCTTAACAGGAGCAGCTGGGCCCGATCCCCGGTGACTGGGGAGCTCTAACCTTTCCTTTGATTTCTGCTCCCGTGCAGCATCATGTGGTGAGTGGCCAGCCGAGTCCTGCCCGGGGTCACCTAGTACCACTCTGCCTTGAGCCTCCCCCTGACCCCCCAGGGTCTGTTCCTTGCGTGGATCACGTGGTTGTAGCATGTTGCGGTTCAGACATGTCTCCACTAGCCTGATAGAGCAGCCTGAGAACCTACAGGCCATCAGGACTATTTATTTAAATACAAAGCAAAAGGCGGAAACACACACACACATACACACACGGAAAAAAAAAATTGTAAGCACTTTTTTGTAAAACCAATGTCTGTTTTGTTACATACCTTTCATGTTGTGCTTTGTAAATGTCTTATTTGTGTAATAAATAAAGTTAATGCAAGTAGAAGTGCTGGCACTGACCTCCAGAGCACAACAGGATTCCATTTCTTTCCTGTTCTCTGGTGAAGGGCTCAGGCTCAGGCCTGGCCCCCAGAGTAGCAGGGCTGCTAGACAGTGAAACCCCTTCCCAGAAGGCTGGTTCTGTTTCCCAGCTAGGAGGCTGAGCAGGGTAAAGGCATCATGGTGGGTTTCTTCTCGAGTCTGTGCTGTGCCGGAAATCAGACTGGTTGGTGTCCCACCTCACTCCCGACCACACTCTGCTGGGCCCCGTGCTGACTTTGCAGGCTCAGAAAAGGGCCCGGGAGAAGCTCTCAGTCAGGCAAATGCTGTAGACAGATGGATCCCTCCCCATGTGCTGTCTGGACTTGGGGAGGGGGCCACTTGAGCTGTATTCTCAGATGAGAAGGTCACAGAGTAAGTTCATAAGAGGAGATGCTGGGAGGCCAGAGACGGAAGCATAGAGGAAGCTGACTGGGAAATGGGCTGGAGTGAAGGGAATATGGCCTGGAGATGGGGATGACAACTGGCCTGGTTGGGTTCCAGAGCCACCGCGTAATCTAGGGAGCAGGCATCCTGCTGCTGGTTGCCGAATTTTCTTTTAATGGCAGAACCGTTTGTGGAAGCCCAGGCTCACCAGGAAGGGGAGAGACTGGCTCTGCCCGGTGGGGAGGCTTCCCCACTGGCCCGCCCCGCCCTTGCCCCACCCCACCTTGTGGCCTGGAACAGCCACTCAAGCCTGGGCTCAGGGTGGCCGTGGTCCCCGCCCCTGCAGGGCCCCTTGCATGCTGCATCCATGACCCCACCCCTTCCCTCCCTCTCCATTCCTCCAATCCATTTCTCAAATGTTGATTTAGATATATGTGTATCTTTGAAAATAGTTTTAAATTTGTCTTTCTTTACATGAATGTACTTTCTATTTTCAAAACATACTTTGGAATCCTCCAGTGGCCATCCATCCCTTCTACTGAGGTGACTGTTGCCTTGGAGGGGAAAGGTGATCTTTCCCACACCCCCCATTTCCCCATCTCTCCGTGGCTTAGCTGAACATGCCTAGACCTCCCTTGACCCCTGGCTCTGCACCAGCATGCCACTCATGGGTCCCCGGTTCAAATAGCTAGTTTTTTGTCCCTGTAGACCTTGGCAGAGCCCTCCTAGGCCTGACTCCCTCTCCTGGGCAGCCCCTGGTGAGCCACGGGACAAGGCGCAGGGAGTCGCAGGAGCCAGCAGCCTCTAAGATGGGAAAGCTAGGCAAAGATCCAGGATGCCTGTGGCCCAAGTATAGCCCTGGAACATGTTACCACTTCCTCTGCTGGTTTTCAGCTGACACATAAGATCCCTGGGGGTGATTCTGAAGAATAATTACTCTACACACAGCTTAGAAATTAGTTTTTAAAGCAAAAAGTGAAAAGAAAGTGAAGTCGCTCAGTCGTGTCCGACTCTTTGCGACCCCGTGGACTTTAGCCCACCATGCTCCTCTGTCCATGGGATTTTCCAGGCAAGAATATTGGAGTGGGTTGCCATTTCCTTCTCCAGAGGGTCTTCCCGACCCAGGGATCGAACCCAGGTCTCCCGTATTGTAAGCAAGACGCTTTACCATCTGAGCCACCAGGGAAATCCTAAAGCACATACCGAATTCCTGCTAAGTGCCAGCTCCTTGTATTGTTTCATTCAATCCACACAGCTACCCTCTGGGTTTAAGCATCATCATACCCATTGTACAGATGAGGAATCTGAAACTGAGAGATGTGAAGTGACTTGCCCAAGGTTGTATGATACCTGTGACTGAGCTGGGATGTATAATGTGTATGATGCCAACACTAGATTCTTTCTGGGGCACCGTACTGATTCTGTGCTTAGGGTATGAGACCCAGCTAGGGAAGCTTCAGAGCGGGAGCAGCTGTTGTGGGCAACCATTTCTGCACTTACAAAATACCAGTTGTGAACCTAGGCACAGTCATCCTATCCTACTGCTCTGTGAAATCAAGATTGATCAGGCAGGCTACTTGGGGTTAAAAAAAAAAAAAGTAATAAAGCTGCGCTTTATCTTCAGAGGGACTCAGATTCAAATGCTGTATGACCAAGGTCAGGTCAAATCTCCCTGAACCTCAGATTCCCCCTCTGTAAAGGTGATGTTAAGCTCTCTTGTACAAAGAAGGCTATTATGACGAGCTGAGGTAATATACCCCACACTGTCTGCACCTATGAATTGCTCATTCAATTACATGTATCTATCATTATAAGGTGATGACTATCAAACTTCCATATGTGTAAGAAATAGCTGAGAATGCAAACTGCTGGGTCCCAGTCTCAGCGATTCTGACCAGCGGGTACTAAGGTTGGGCTGAGCATAGCTAGTTCACAATTTTGCCGAGGTGATTCTGACGCAAGTGGAATGAGGGTTCCGTCCCAAGGAACAGTCTAAGGAAGTCAGGGCCACTGACTGCAGAAAACCTTTATTCCTAGAGTCCAAAGTCGGGTCCTAGTACTATATAACCTGCCCGCCTGGTCTAGCCAGGGCTGGGTGCACAGAAGGAAGCTTGTGATGGAGAGGAGACAGCACTCACGACTGGAGCTCAGGGCCCATGGTCTCGTCCCAGCCCTTCCGACACGTCCGGACGATCCACTCGTGCTCCTCGTCATCTGTAAGGGAGGAGGGGCAGCCGGTCACGCCTCGTGCTGGGAGCCCCCCAGGCAGGGTTTCAGGACTGGGATGGTGTCAGAGGTGGCTGCTGCTGACCGGACGGAGGCAGGCGCGACATCGTCGGGCTGTTCTGAGCTGGGCCCCTGCCCAGTGTGACTTCTACTTAGGGCACCCCGGGACAGCTGGTCCAGGCCTTAGCTTATTCTCCGGGTTTTCCTTTCTGGACCCTTCAGAGAACCCATGGTTCCTCCAGAGGGCCTACGCTCTCTCTTTGCTCGGGTCCTTTCGGTGGGGAGTGGAGAGGAGAAGCTGGTGGCCCTGCAGGCCCACACATGTTTATCTCCCTCAACTCTATCCTCGGGTCCACGCCTTTCTGTGGACAAACCAACAGGCTCGGAGGACAAGTTGTCTGTCCACAGCCATGGGATAAGCACCTGGGAGAGCCTAGACCTTGAGCCCCGGGAACTTGTCTGCGTACAAGGCCCGTGCTGTTTTGAAACCTGAGAGAGAGAGAAAGTGGAGGAGGGACCACAGCACACCATCAGCATCTCTCTGTGCCAGGCCCCTCTGCAGACTGACTCTATTTTCATTTTCCCCCTTTATCCTCTAAACCCACGCCCAGCCCCTCCTCTCACCACGACTAGAGACCCACTCCAATGGTGGGATGTGTACCCCTAAAAATGCATGTAACTCTGTAAAATATATCCTGCTGTTTTGTGTGCAAATGTGGTTTTAATTTACACACATGGCATTGTGCTGTGAGTTTCATTGTGTCTCACTATTTTTTTTTTTCACTCAACACGACATTTTCAAGATCTGTTCTCATTGCGATGTGGACATCTCGTTCTTTGCTCCTGACCACTGCCTAATATTCCATGGTGAGCTTCCAGCTACTCATCCTCCCTGGGTGGGCATGAAGGATGCCTCCACTTCCCATACCAGGAATGATGCTGGGACAGATGCTGTTATTCTTGGGCACATCCCTTGGTGGGTCCGTGGAGAATTTCTCTGGGGCTATATTCCAGGAGGAGGGTCATGGAGTCGTGCACATAACTCCATTCACCAGGACTCTCAGCAAAGCCCTTGGTTTTTTTTCCCCCCAGCACCGCATTGCCGGCCAGCGGTCCCTCTCTTGTTCCTGCCCACTTCCTGGGGACAAAGAGGACCGGCCCCAACCCCTGCCTTCCTGTCTTGCCTCCTGTCCTCCCCTGTGTCTATCTCAGTGCTTCCCACCTAAGAGATCAGAGGATGGAATTATTCATCCTCCTTGGGTGAGAATCCCATGGGCAGAGGAGCCTGGTGGGCTATAGTCCATGGGGTCACAGAGAGTCGGACACAACTGAGCAACTAACACTTTCACTTCAACACTTGGGTGACAAACGGCAGAAGCTGGAGATAAAAGACAACTCCTTGAGATCTAAAACATGGGAAATCCCGTAGAAATCCTGCCCTCTATACTACAGCCCCCTGCCAGGAACCACCTTCCTCTTCCGGTCCAGGACCCAGGGAGACAAGACGTTTTGTCAGCTTACTGTGTGCTCTGAGTTTTACAAATGCCAGATCTCATTGAGTCTTTTGTGATACCCCAGTAGGGCAGGGGGCTTCCCAGGTGGCGCTAGTGGTAAAAAAAAAAACCAGCCTGCCAATGCAGGAGACCTAAGAGACATGGGCTAGATGCCTGGGTAGGGAAGAACCCCTGCAGGAAAGCATGGCAACCCACTCCAGTATTCTTGAGTGGAAAATCTCACGGACAGAAGAGCCTGATGGGTTACAGTCTACAGACTTGCAAAGAGTCGGACATGACCAAAGCAACTTAGCTAGGGGAGATTGCTCCATTTTATAAAGAGGACAAGCCTCGCCTTATATGCATGGCCAGTGGAATTTAAGCCAAGACTCATCAGACCCTGAAGCCTGACTTTCCACCCCAGGGCAGGCCTGAAGGTGCCAGAAGGCGAATGTGCCCCCATGGAGTAACCCTCCTCCGTCCCCCACCCCTACTAGGTCTCTGTCTGTGACCTCAGGACAAAGGCTCACCGCCTGCAAGCTCTGGCCTGGGAGGACTGCCCTCAGCAGCTGGTGAGCCTCAGTCTCCCCTGGGGAGGCTACCGGGGAATCCTCGCGACGCTGCCAACCCCCCAGGGGGTGGGGGTCGGGGAAAGCCCGGCACACAAGGAGTTAAGCACTGGTGAAGCCCACTCTTGCCACACCGCAGCAGCCTGGTTGATAATTACAGTTCTGAAGTCTCCAGGCTATTCGAATCAGTGCAGCTGCAACCTCTTCAGCGGTAACCCTGAAACCAGACCAACGGGGTTTATTGTGCTGAACCAGTCCTCCGGCCCCTCCCTGATAGTTACAAATTGACAGCAATGGACTTAACAGCCCTCTTCACTACCCCTTTCACTCTCTACCTGGCCGCTTAGCCACCAATTTGAATCACAGAAGCCTCTCCTCCCAGCAGCTGCTCCCCAACCCTCCCTCCACCTCCCTGACGCCTCGAGGCGGCTCCCTTGGCCCTGCCACGCCAGGGTGAGGCTGCCGAAGCACATTTCATCAATATTTAAAATGGAATTAAACCTGCAGCTTTGATTAATGCCTCCCCGATCCCGGGAGTTGTGATTACTATTTTGCAAATTGCGATTGTTGGAATATGCTAATATGATTGTCTGAGAACATCTTCACCTTCTCAGATAATCCCCCCCTTTTTTTTTTGGTTAGGAGGAGAGGGGGAGAGGAGGGGAAAGAACGATGGGGGAAAAACACCCCACAAACTCTTTAATCAATTGTAAATTATTACCCTCGGCACAATTGCTGGTGGTTCAGAGGAAGGGGAGGGAGAGTTCTGGTTTGGTGCATTTATCTTGAAAAGTTTTGGCCCCCACTGGCCCAGTAATTCCACTCTGGGATGTTATCCTAAGGGAACAATCTATTTGTCCCAGTACTATTTAGAATCAAGAAAACTGAAATAACCCACGCTTCTAAAACAAGAGGATGATTACTTTGTTGTACATTCATTCATTTAACAAGTAATTTCTAAACACTGACCATATGCCAAGCATACAGCTATAGTTTGGTGGTGGTGGGGGACACCAAGAGCCACGTGAGGGGATATTTAGCAGCTACTGAAAAAAAATATGATTATGAAGTCTATATAGCAATGTAGGAGAAATGTTTTTGATATGATAAGCAAAAAAAAAAAAAAGTGGAAGGAGGTAAGAAACAAAATTAGTGTAATCTGTGTACAAATTATGCACAGAAGAAAAAAATAATAAATTGAATGGGAATAATGGTCAGCTCCTAGTAGTAGGGCTAGAGAGGTTCTTCCGTTTTGGGTATTTCCCAACTCGTTTGTTAATATGTATCCACAATAGAAAAAATAAAAATAATCATTGGCTTTTTTCCTANAGAAAAAAATAATAAATTGAATGGGAATAATGGTCAGCTCCTAGTAGTAGGGCTAGAGAGGTTCTTCCGTTTTGGGTATTTCCCAACTCGTTTGTTAATATGTATCCACAATAGAAAAAATAAAAATAATCATTGGCTTTTTTCCTACCCTCTAATTTAATGCTTTGGTAATTTCATGCATGTTAGTAATTGAAGTAAGATATTCCTAGGTTCCCAGAAACACCAATAGGGTTCTTAAATTTGTAAAAAGTAAAAAGACCCAGCATAAAAATATTGGTAAAAATTCATAACATTTGGTGAATAGGCAAATCTCCTATGCAGAAGACTTCCAAATAATTTAGGTGAATACTCTGCCCTTGAGGAGACTGGGCATAACTCCTTATTCCCTAGATGTGGGCTGCCTCCTAAAAAGGACTTCCTAAATAGTGACTTCCTCCTAAAAAGGACAGTATAGGAAGGGGGTGGGAGAAAAAAAGGAGTAACTTTTCAGTGAAGAAACCTGACAAACACACCTCGTCCAAGTGATCAAGGTCAATGTCAGCAGTGATAAGTTGTGTGGATAATGTGTAGCCTCAATTTGATGACAACAACATTTACCTCCTCCCCTAAACCCATAACCCCCATCGAAGGATGTGAAACCCATCAGATAAATTCCAGTCACAGGGCATTTTAAAAACATTCCTCAAAAATGTCATCGAAAACAAGGAAACTCTGAGAGACGTTCACTGTCAAGAGGAACCTAAGGTGATGTGACAACTGAATGTAACGTGGTGTCATGAGCGGGATCCTGGAACAGAATAGAGGCATCACAGAAAGATGGAGAAAATGAGGAGGAAGTATGTTGTTACTAACATTTCAACGCATGCTCAGTCACTCGGTTGTGTCCTACTCTTTGCAACTGCACGGACTGTAGCCCGCCAGGCTCCTCTGTCATGGGATTCTCCAGGCGAGAATACTCCAGTGGGTTGCCCTTTCCTCCTCCAAATATGTCAATGTTAGTTCATTAATTGTGGTATGCACACGGTGCAATGTCAGATGTCAGTAACAGGTAAACTGGACGTGGGGTATAGTGGGAACATTCGGTACTGTTGCTTCAGTAAATTCTGTATATCCGCAATTGTTCTAAAATAAAACGCTTATTTTTTTTAAATGCNCATTAATTGTGGTATGCACACGGTGCAATGTCAGATGTCAGTAACAGGTAAACTGGAGGTGGGGTATAGTGGGAACATTCGGTACTGTTGCTTCAGTAAATTCTGTATATCCGCAATTGTTCTAAAATAAAACGCTTATTTTTTTTAAATGCCTGAAAATCCAGCATGCTCTGTAAAAAGTGAGATTATCGCATTCTCCAAGAGGAGTGGAAGTCTTTTCACACACCCAGCCGTCTAGAATAAAGTCCTTCACACCCTTTTCTCTTTCCTGGGGCCTGCACACCACAATTTATGAGCCTACACAAATATGAACAACAAATTAGTGGTTACCCGTGGGGACGGGGAAGGGAGGAGGTGCAATACAGGGGTCAGGGGGGAAGGGTTAGTATGGGATCGTATGAAGTCATGTATGAAACCTGAAAATGGTAAAGAATTTAAAGAATCTTTCATTCAATTTAAAGATTGTATGAGTCTATGGTTATTGGCATATTCCCATATATTTTTCCCTCCCACTAGGCATAAACCCAATGCAGGTATATGTCTTGTTGATTACTGCACCCAGCATACAGTAGGCAACCAATGTATGCTTTGCCAGGTGAAGTCTCGAGTCAGCCTGTGGCCTTCTGATTTGTCTTCGATTGCGATCAACAAATATTCCTGACGCCTGTTTCTTGGCATCCAGGTCTCGGCTCAGATGTCACTTCTCAGTGATCCCTGATCCAGTCACCTTCACTCCCAGTCAGTCTTATCTAGAGGCTTTCATTCTGTCTCCTTCATGGTGTATGGCTCTTGCTGCAATTTGCTTGTTTATTTATGTGTTGTCTGTCTCCCCATCCACTCTGTGAGTTCCAGTGAAACCAAGGCCGTATTCACTGTGGCGTCGTCAGACCAGTGTCTGGCACACAAGAGTGCTCAGCTGACAGCGGTTGGAGGAATGAATGAATGAGTCAAAAAGCCCCATCCCGTGCCCTATCGTGTGCCTAGTGCTGGGGACGAGGGGGCTGAGACTCAAAGGCTTGACCTAGGCACTCTACCGGTTTAATCTGTCTGCTCTTGGGGCACAAAGATATCTTCCCTTTTCTCTCTCTCTCTTTTTAATTGGAGTATAGCTGCCTTACAATGCTTTGTTAGTTTCTGCTGTCCAGCAAAGTGAGTCAACTAGACAGATGTATGTATCTCTTCTTTTTTGAATTTCCTCCCCATTTAGGTCACCATAGAACACTGAGTGGAGTTCCCTGTGCTATGCAGTAGGTTCTCAGCAGTTATCCATTATAGACATGGTGGGTCTGTGTCTGTTAGTCTCTCAGTCGTGTCTGATTCTTTGCAACCCCATGGACTATAGCCTGCCATGCTCCTCTGTCCATGAAATTCTCCAGGCAAGAATACTGGAGTGGGTTGCCATTCCCTTCTCCAGGGGATCTTCCCAACCCAGGGATCAAAACCGTGTCTCCTGGATTGCAGGCAGATTCTTTACCATCTGAGCCACTAAGGAGGCCCATTACATACATAGTAGACTGAGCAACTTACATTTCACTTTTCACTCTCATGCACTGGAGAATGAAATGGCAATCCACTCCAGTGTTCTTGCCTGGAGAATCCCAGGGATGGGGGAGCCTGGTGGGCTACCGTCTATGGGGTCACACAGAGTCAGACACGACTGAAGCGACTTAGCAGCAGCAGCAGCAGCAGAGTGTATATGTATATATGTCAATCCCAGTCTCCCAATTCATTCCACCTCTTGGGCCACAAAGATTTCTTTAATCTGGTTCTCAAACTTTGGAAGTGACCCCACTGTTCCTGACATCCCTTCCCCTGCCTGACCCAATGAGTCTCACCCATCACCAGGAGAAAGAGGTATCTTATAGAGATGAAAAGGGACTGGGAAGAGAGACTCCACATCCACCCGCAGGGCCCCCTGCTGAGAAGTCTTCTTCCCTGCAAAGGCTCCCCACTCCTTCACCTGGACTTTGAGGCCTTTCCAGCTGGCCTCCCCGGCCCGCCTCACACTGTGAAATGCAGCCACCCTGTCTGCAGTTGGCCACAGGCAGGTGCTCAGTGCCCCGTGCCTTTGTACACACCATTCCAGGGAGGGGGACACTCTTCCTTTTAGGAGAGAGAGGCCCAGGGCACGTCCAATTTCTGGACCCTTCTGGATGTAAAAGTGAAGGAAGACCTCAACATGAGTAATAACAATTGCAATATATTCTAAACACAATTTAACAACGTAATGTTTTTAACACAAAGAACCAAATGCAACATAAAAGTGCTATTCTAGGATTTCTGTCAAAGAAGTAGAAATCCACAGTGTGTTAAGGACGGTATGGTCAGGAAATGGGGCTGCCTGCATAAACATGGTTTTCTTTCAGGCCTTACATGGTTCTGACTTCAGGCCCCGAAGAACGTGTGTTCTTCCCCCACACCTGGGCCCTGCCTGGAGGTCACTTTCTCTGACCCAGGTCGAGGTCATGGTGTTGGTCACGGTCACCCCTGCCAGCCAAGGGGAGCCATGATCAATTCACTTCTGTTCTTCAGAGCCCAATGCAGATCGAGCACTTAAGAAGTATTTAATAAATACAGGGTGAATGAATGAAGAAAGAAATGTAAATTTGGGGACATAAAAGTAAGAAGCACCCTGTGGGACTGAGACAAAGGGGAAGGAATTTCTTCCCCACCCTCAGCAAACGGAGCTGAGAGGGCAAAGCAGACGTGCCAAGTGCAGGGCCCAGGCCGCTGGCTCCTTTTCCTTTTCTGTCTGGAGGCCATGGACGGGGCAGCCCCACCGCACGGGGAGGGTGGGTTGTCTGGGCTCATACCT
>SJYV01026237.1:9359-20804 GCA_006410875.1 Neotragus pygmaeus
TGCGCCGAAGTCCGGCCTGTGTGCTGCTGTCACCCTGCACTGAGTTCCAGCCTGTGTGCAACCTTCAAGTTGCACCGAGGTCGGGGCTGTGTTCCGCGGTTGTCTAGTGACGTACTGGCTGTGTGCTGCGGTCGCCCTTCACTGTTTTTGGCAGTGTGCCACGGTCGCCTTTCGCCAAGGTCCGGGCTGTGTGCCGCGGTCGCCCTGTCTCGAGGTCCGGGCTGTGTGCCACAGTCCCCTGCGCTGAAGTCCACTCTGTGTGCCGCAGTTGACCTGCGCTGAGGTCCGGCCTGTGTGCCTCAGTAGCCTTGAACCGAGTTCCTGGCTGAGTGCTGTGGTAGCCTTGTGCTGAGGTCCAGGCTGTGTGCTGCGGTCGCCCTTCTCTGAGGATTGGGCTGTGTGATGCGGTTGCACTGCGCCGAGGTTTGGGCTGTGTGCCATATTAGCCTGGCACCGAGGTCCATGCTGTGTGCCGTGGCCGCCATCTCCCCAGTTCCGGAATGTGTGCTGTTGTCTCCATGTGCCGAGGTCCGGCCTGTGTTCCGCCCTCGGCTTGCAACCTGTTCCCGGCTCTGTGCCGCGGTTCCTCTTTGCCAAGGTCTGGGCTGTGTGTCACGGTAGCCTGCTCCAGAGTTCCAGGCTGTGTGCCCCGGGCCCCCTGCGCTGAGGTCCGGGCTGTGTGCCTCGGTCGCCCTGAGCCGATGTCTTGCCTGTGTGCCACAGTCGCCCTCTGCCAAGGTATGGCCTAAGTGCTGCTGTCGCCCTGTGCTGATGTCCAGCCTGAGTGCCACGGTCACCCTGCTCTGAACTCCGGACTGTGTTCCACGGTCGGCTAGCGATGAGTTCCAGGCTGTGTGACGCAGTCGCCCTTCACTGAGTTTCAGGCTGTGTGCCTCGGTCGCCATTTGTGGAGGTCCGGGCTGTATATCTTGCTCACCCTGTGACAAGTGCCAGCCTGTTTGCCATAGTCACTCTTTGCCAAGGTCCAGGCTGTGTTCCACGGTTGGCTGGCGAATATTTCGGGGCTGTATCCCACAGTCATCCTTCACTGAATTTCGGGCTGTGTGCCGCTGTCACTCTGCGCCGAAGTCCGTGTTGTGTGCCACAGTTGCCCTGCACCTTGGTATGGCCTGTGTGCCGTGGTTGCCCTGTGCTGTGGTATGGCCTGTTTGCCGCGGTCGCCCTGTGCCGTGCTCCAGGCTATGTTTGGGTTTGGCTAGTGATGTGTTCCGAGCACTGTGCCATGGTCGGCCTGCACAGATTTCTGAGCTGTGTGCCGCAGTTGCCCTTCACTGAGGTTCGGGCAGTGTGCCGCGTTCGCCCTTCGCCAAGGTCTGGGCTGTGTGCCGCGGTCACACTGTGACGAGGTCCTGGATATGTGCCTCAGTGAACATCTGCCGACATCCGTACTGTGTTCCAAGGGTGCCTTCCCTTAAGTTCTGGGATGTGTGCCGCGGTTGCCCTTCACTGAGACTCGGCATGTGTGCCTCGGTCACTGTGCATCCAAGTCCGGCCTGTGTACTGCGGTCGCCCTGAGCCGAAGTCCGAGCTGTGTTTTGCGGTCGGCTAGTGACGAGTTCCATGCTGTGTGCTGCGGTCACCCTTCCCTGAGGTTCAGGATGTGTGCTGCGGTCATCCTGCGCCAAGTTCCAGGCTGTGTGCCGCTGTCGCCTTAGATCGAGGTCTGTGCTGTGTGCCAGGGTTGCCCTGCATCGAGGTCCAGATGTGTGCTGTGGTCTCCCTTCACTGAGTTTCTGGCTATGTGCCGCTGTCACCGTTCACTGAGGTTCAGGCTGTTTTCAACGGTCGCCCTGCTCGATGTCCTTGATGTGTGCTGCGGTAGCCCTGTTCCTTGGTCCGGCCTGTGTTCCGTGGTCGCCCTGTGCCGAAATCCGGGCTGTGTTCCACAGTCGGCTAGAAATGAGTTACTAGATGTGTGCCAGGGTCACCCTTCACTGTGTTTCGGGCAGTGTGCCATGGTCTCCCTTCACCAAGGTCCGGGCTGTGTGCTGTGGTCACACTGCGACGAGGTCCTGGCTGTGTCCGTGGTCGGCTAGTGATGAGTTACAGGCTCTGTGCCACGGGCTCCCTGTACAGATTTCTGGGCTGTGTTCTGCAGTCACCCTGCGCCGAGTTCCGGGCTGTGTTCCGCAGTCGGCTGGCGTCGAGTTCCGGGCTGTATTCTGCGGTTGCCTTTCACTGATTTCGGGCTGTGTTCCATGGTCACCCTGCCCCGAGTTTCCACCTGTGTGCTGCGGTTGCCCTGTCCCGATGTCCGTGCTGTGTTCTGCGCTAGGCTAGTGACGAGTTCTGAGCTCTGTTCCATGGTCGCCCTGCCCAGATTTCTGGGCTGTGTGCCGCTGTCCCCATTCACTGAGGTTCGGGCTGTGTGCCGTTGGCAACCTGCACCGAGGTTCGGGCTGTGTGCTGCGGTAGCTTTGCTCCGAGGTCCGGGCTGTGTTTTGCAGTCACCCTGAGCTGGTGTCCAGGCTGTGTGCTGCAGTCACCATCTCTTGAGGTCCGTGATGTGTGCCAGGTTCGCCCTGTGCCGAGGGCCATGCTGTGTGCCTCAGTCGCTCTTCACTGAGGTTCGGGCTATGTGCTGTGGTCACCCTGAGCGGAGGTCTGGGCTCTTACCCTGGTCAGCCTGAGCCGAAATCCGGCCTGTGTTCTGCGGTCGCCCTTCCCTGAGGTCCGGCCTGTGTGCCACGGTAACCCTGCCCTAATGTCCTCTGTGCTGCAGTGGCCCTGTCCCGTGGTCCGTGCTGTGCTCCGAGCTTGGCTAGTGACGAGTTCTGAGCTCTGTGCCATGGTCACCCTGCACAGATTTCTGGGCTGTGTCCTGTGCTCGCCCTTCACTGAGGTTCAGGCTGTGTGTCACGGTAGCCCTGCCCTAATGTCTGGGCTGTGTTCTTCGGTCAGTGGCAATGAATTCCGAGCTTGTGCCACAGTCGCCCTTCACTGAAGTTTGGGCTGTGTGCCGTGGTCGCCCTGCGCCGAGGTCTGGGCTGTGTCCTGCGCTCGCCCCGTGCAGAGATCGGGCATGTGTGCCGCGGTCGCCCAGTGCGGAGACCAGGGCTGTGTTCTCTGGTCGGCTGGCGATGATTTCCGGGCTGTGTGCCACAGTCGACCTTCACTGAAGTTCGGACTGTGTGCCGTGGTCGCCCTGCGCCGAGGACTGAGCTGTGTGCTGCACTCGCCCCGCGCAGAGGTCTGGCCTGTTTGCCGCGGTCGCCCAGTGCGGAGGTCTGGGCTGTGTTCCGCAGTTGGCTAGCAACGAGTTCCAAGCTCTCTCCCATGGTGGCCCTCCACAGATTTTTGGGCTTTTTGCCGCAGTCGCCCTTCACTGAGGTTCGGGCTGTGTGCCGTGGTCACCCTGATCTGAGGTCCATGCTGTGTGCCGCACTCACCCTGCGCCGGGGTCCGGCCTGTGTGCCTCAGTCGCCCTGTGCCAAGGTCCGGGCTGTGTTCCGCTGTCGGCTGGAGATGAGTTCTGTCATGTTTTACATGGACGCGCTGTGCCAAGATCCGGGCTGTGTTCCGCAGTCGGCTAGTGACAAGCTCCGAGNGGAGGAACAGAGGGTCAAGCCAACTGGCTCACCCAGGTTACATACCAGCCCTTGTTAGTATCTGCATTTGTAGCTTTCTGAGCCACCCCATGTTCTTTCTTGGTCTCTGATTATGCCATGTCTGATAACGTCCCATCAGACCTGTCCACTCTCTACCCCATACACCTGCCCTTCCTCCCTGAGTGCTAACAGCATGGATGGATTCTCTGCACCACCTCAAGAACTGTGCAATTTAATGAGATCATCACCACTTCAGAACACACCTCTGCTTTCCTTCTAAAGCTGCTCATGTGGTATGAGGCACTTGGCAAGGGTGTCTCTTCTCCGGATTTCAGGTGGACACAGATCTCTGAAACCCCTCTACTTATCTTAGGTTTTGAGTATCTCATTGTTGTTTGAGACCCTAAGAGCTACAGCACTGGATTCTTTTTGAGATATTCAGGTCCCACCAGGTTCTATCCCTTATCCCTTATATCTTTCTCTTTTGAATTTCTCGTGTCAAGAAGGTCCTTTTCCTTACCAGCGGTAAAATGTTCTTAAATCATATTCTTTACCTTCTTCTGCTCTGTGACTTAAGCCCTATAATAACTCCTCCAAGCACGGGCTCACTGTCTTTCAAGTCCTGAAGAAGGTCTAATTCACCTTGGGGCAACATGAGGTCTAAAGTTCAGGCTCAGAACTTTGATTTTATGACCATTCAAGAGGTCATACAAGATGTCAAGAAAGCTCTCTCTCCACCACAGATTATCTGATAATGGGAAAGAATGAAGTGGTCATTTGTAAAATAAGCTAATCGTGGCTTCCATCTTGGTATATATTCAAATGGAGTTTAACCGCATTAAAAATTAATGTCATCTGGGCACAACCAAGTGCAAATAGATTTTGTCCATTTATGAAATTTGAGAATGAAAAGACAACATCAGGCATTTTTTAATGCCCATAAAATGGCTCTAATAACTTTGAACTGACATCTTAGGCAACCTTAGTTCAGACTGTTTGCATATAACACTCTAAGAGTCCCTTAGAAAGAAAAAAGAAACATTTACTCAGTCACCACTTTGCATGACATGCTGTTTAATTCTGTTTTCCAACTTGTTCAAAATACTCTCTTGGGATAGCTGAGTAGTTTTTCTAAATTATACTTGGGAATTGTGCCTAAGAAGGCAACGGCTTTAGCATGTTATTTTTATAATCTATACAACTAAGGTTATTTAAATATGAATTTTTATAAAAGCATAGAGATAACTGGCCAAGAATTTAGTATTAATGTCCTAAACTTTATTGCTTCAAACAAGCCTAGCATGTTCACCATAATTTGTAAAGCACAGCTAGTGCAAATGCTATAAAAGTCAAGGAATGTTTCTGAGGTTGAATCCTGCCATTGAACAGCACTGAGCCTAATATTATGAAGACACTTCTGCCTTTTGTTATACGCCATTGCTAAGTTATCTTTCATCATTTTGTTGTGTGGGCTTTTTTATCTGATTATAAGGGCTCAACAACAACAAAAAAAACATTTCTTGGAAGTAAAGTGAAAATACATAAGAAGCAGGAGAAAAAAATAGCAATTTGAGGGTTTCTTAGAAAAGAGGCATCAACAGAAACACGTATCTAAAAACAGAGATGATAGAACAGCCATATGCTGACCTCAGCTCCACTCTGAGGACCACATGTAGGAAGAATGTGGAGCATTAGGGTCATTCAGATGGAGGAAGAATTGAAAATGGTGTGTGTGGACACTCAGTCATGTCCAGTTCTTTGCGATCCCATGGACTGTAGCCCACCATGTTCCTCTGCCCATGATGTTTTCCAGGCAAGAGTCCTGGAATAGGTTGCCATTTCCTTTTCCAGGGGATCTTCCCAACCCAGGGATAGAACCCACACCTCTTGCTTCTCTTGCATTGGCAGGCAGATTCTTTCAACACTGTGCCACCTGGGGGCTTCTGATATCCTGTTTTTAAAAAGACCTCTGAGAGATCTAACATACTTGACAGAGAAGACTCAGGGTGTAATGGTTAGTTTTTCTGGGCTGAGAGATACCCAAACAATTGGTAAAATATTGTTTCTGGTATGTTTGTGACTGTGTCTCCAGAAGAAGTTGGCATTGGAATCGATACCAAGCAGGACCCTGTGGGGCTGCTGGGCACAAAATCCTTTCTGTATCCCCCATATCTTGATTATAAGAAATAGGTCCCATTCAGCCTCCATGACCTTCCCTGATTTTCAACAGGAAGATTCAAACAGTTGCTAATGAGAGAAGAGAGGGGATGAGGAGATCAGGAAGGAGCAGCCAAGAAACAATAATTCTTTGGGGCAGGGTCCTGGTTCCTCCTCTAGCTCAGTTCAGTTCAGTCGTTCAGTTGTGTCTGACTCTCTGCAACCCCATCGGCTGCAGCATGCCAGGGTTCCCTGTCCTTCATTACCTCTAGGAGTTTGCTCAAACTCATGTCCATTGAGTCAGTGATGCCATCCAGGGATACACATAAAAATGTCTTTGAGCTGTTTTGCAGATTCAGAAATCGCCACCAGGTGGGAGAAGTTAACCGTCTGCTGCCTACAAGCATGTAGACTCTAGACTGGTTGGAACCAGAACTTGATGATGCTAACTCCCGATTACCTCACCATCAGCCAATCAGAAGAATGTCCATGAGCTGATCAAGCTCTCCTCTTTGAACCATTCCTATAAAACTCCTTACTAACCTCTCCAGGTTGGAGACACACAGTTTTGAGGGCATATATATATATATATATAATTTGGTGATGCCTTTAGCGCTTTCTATGCATAATACCAGGCCATCAGCAAATAGAGACAATTTTACTTCTTCCTTTCCAATTTGGATGCCTTTTGTTTTTCTATTTTAAGGCCCTGGCTGGGCCTTTCATTACTATGTTGAACAAGAGTTGAGAGAATGAGTATCCTTGTCTTGTTCCTGATTTTAGAAGAAAAGCTTTCAGCTTTCTTGCATTAAATATGATGTGGATTTGTCATATATGGTCTTTATTATGCTGAGGTATGGGCTTCCCAGGTGACTCAGTGGTAAAGAATCCACCTGCCAAAGCAGGAGACCCAGGAGATGAGAGTTTAATCCCTCCTGGCTGGGAGATCCCATGGAGGAGGAGTTGGCAACCAGCTCCACTATTCTTGTCTGGAGAATCCCATGGACAGAGGTGCCTGACAAGACTATGGTCCATAGAGTTGCAGAAAGTTGGACATGACTAAGGACAGCGTGCCTGCATGCTGAGATACATTCCCTCTATACCTGGTTTGTTTAAAGAAAAAATTATTGAACATGAATTTTGTTAGATGCTCTTTCTGCAACTGTTGAGATGCTGACATAATTTGTATCCTTTGTTTTGCTAATATGTTTTATCACAGTATTGATTTGCAGATGTTGAGCCATCCTTGCATCCCTAGAATAAATCCTACTTAATCATTGTGTTTGATTCTTTTAATGTATTGTTGAATTCATCTTGCTAATATTTTGTTGAGGATTTTTTACATCTATATTCATCAAGGATATTGGCCTGTCACTTTCTTTTTTTGTAGTGTCCTTATCTGGTTTTGTCATTGGGATAATGCTGGTCTCATAAAATGAATTTGGAAATTTCCCTCCTCTTCTGTTTTTGAAAGAGTTTGAGAAGAATTGATGTTAATTTTTGATTACATGTTTGGTTCGCACATCTGGTTTGGAATTTTATTTGTTGGGAGTTTTTTTTTCTTTATTTATTTCTCTCATCTTATTTTATTNAGCCCTGTTCCTTGGTCCGGCCTGTGTTCCGTGGTCGCCCTGTGCCGAAATCCGGGCTGTGTTCCACAGTCGGCTAGAAATGAGTTACTAGATGTGTGCCAGGGTCACCCTTCACTGTGTTTCGGGCAGTGTGCCATGGTCTCCCTTCACCAAGGTCCGGGCTGTGTGCTGTGGTCACACTGCGACGAGGTCCTGGCTGTGTCCGTGGTCGGCTAGTGATGAGTTACAGGCTCTGTGCCACGGGCTCCCTGTACAGATTTCTGGGCTGTGTTCTGCAGTCACCCTGCGCCGAGTTCCGGGCTGTGTTCCGCAGTCGGCTGGCGTCGAGTTCCGGGCTGTATTCTGCGGTTGCCTTTCACTGATTTCGGGCTGTGTTCCATGGTCACCCTGCCCCGAGTTTCCACCTGTGTGCTGCGGTTGCCCTGTCCCGATGTCCGTGCTGTGTTCTGCGCTAGGCTAGTGACGAGTTCTGAGCTCTGTTCCATGGTCGCCCTGCCCAGATTTCTGGGCTGTGTGCCGCTGTCCCCATTCACTGAGGTTCGGGCTGTGTGCCGTTGGCAACCTGCACCGAGGTTCGGGCTGTGTGCTGCGGTAGCTTTGCTCCGAGGTCCGGGCTGTGTTTTGCAGTCACCCTGAGCTGGTGTCCAGGCTGTGTGCTGCAGTCACCATCTCTTGAGGTCCGTGATGTGTGCCAGGTTCGCCCTGTGCCGAGGGCCATGCTGTGTGCCTCAGTCGCTCTTCACTGAGGTTCGGGCTATGTGCTGTGGTCACCCTGAGCGGAGGTCTGGGCTCTTACCCTGGTCAGCCTGAGCCGAAATCCGGCCTGTGTTCTGCGGTCGCCCTTCCCTGAGGTCCGGCCTGTGTGCCACAGTAACCCTGCCCTAATGTCCTCTGTGCTGCAGTGGCCCTGTCCCGTGGTCCGTGCTGTGCTCCGAGCTTGGCTAGTGACGAGTTCTGAGCTCTGTGCCATGGTCACCCTGCACAGATTTCTGGGCTGTGTCCTGTGCTCGCCCTTCACTGAGGTTCAGGCTGTGTGTCACGGTAGCCCTGCCCTAATGTCTGGGCTGTGTTCTTCGGTCAGTGGCAATGAATTCCGAGCTTGTGCCACAGTCGCCCTTCACTGAAGTTTGGGCTGTGTGCCGTGGTCGCCCTGCGCCGAGGTCTGGGCTGTGTCCTGCGCTCGCCCCGTGCAGAGATCGGGCATGTGTGCCGCGGTCGCCCAGTGCGGAGACCAGGGCTGTGTTCTCTGGTCGGCTGGCGATGATTTCCGGGCTGTGTGCCACAGTCGACCTTCACTGAAGTTCGGACTGTGTGCCGTGGTCGCCCTGCGCCGAGGACTGAGCTGTGTGCTGCACTCGCCCCGCGCAGAGGTCTGGCCTGTTTGCCGCGGTCGCCCAGTGCGGAGGTCTGGGCTGTGTTCCGCAGTTGGCTAGCAACGAGTTCCAAGCTCTCTCCCATGGTGGCCCTCCACAGATTTTTGGGCTTTTTGCCGCAGTCGCCCTTCACTGAGGTTCGGGCTGTGTGCCGTGGTCACCCTGATCTGAGGTCCATGCTGTGTGCCGCACTCACCCTGCGCCGGGGTCCGGCCTGTGTGCCTCAGTCGCCCTGTGCCAAGGTCCGGGCTGTGTTCCGCTGTCGGCTGGAGATGAGTTCTGTCATGTTTTACATGGACGCGCTGTGCCAAGATCCGGGCTGTGTTCCGCAGTCGGCTAGTGACAAGCTCCGAGCTCTGTACCCCGGTCGCCGTGCACACTTTTCCGGGCTGTGTGCCGCGCACATCCCACCCAGAGGTCCGGCCTGTGTGCCACGTTCGCCCAGTGCGGAGGTCCCGGCTGTGTTCCATGGTTGGCTAGCGACGAGTTCCAAGCTCTGTGCCTTGGTAGCCCTGCAGAGTTTTTTGGGCTGTGTGCTACGGTCGCCTTCACTCAGTTTGGGCTGTGTACCACGGTTGCCATGTGCCGAGGTCCAGTCTGTGTGCCAAGGTAGCCTTGAACCGGGTTCTGGGCTCTGTGCCGTGGTAGCCTTGCGCGGAGGTCCGGGCTGTGTGCCTCAGTTGCCCTGTGGTGATGTCCGGTCTGGGTGCCACAGTCGCCATGCCCCGAGGTTAGTGCTGTGTGCCAGGGTTGCCCTGCGCCAAGGTTCCTGCTATATGCCTTGATCGCTCTTCACTGTGGTTCGGGCTGTGTGCTGTGGTCGCCCTGCACCCATTCCAGGCTGTGTTCCGCCCTTGGCATGCGACGAGTTCTGGGCTCTGTGCCTCGTTCCCTCTGTGCCGAGGTCCAGGCTGTGTTCCTAGGTCGCCCTGTTCCGAGGTCCGGGCTGTGTGCCGAGGTAGCCTTCTGCAGAGGTCCGGGCTGTGTGCCACAGTCGCCCTGTTCTGAGGTCCGAGCTGTGTGCCGAGGTCGCCATTTCCCCAGGTCTGGGCTGTGTGCCGCGGTCGCCCTGTGCCGATGTCCGGGCTATGTTCTGCCCTCAGCTTGCGACCTGTTCCCGACTCTGTGCTGTGGTTCCTCTTTGCCAAGGTCCAGGCTGTGTGCTGCGGTAGCCTTCTCAAGAATTCTGGGCCTTGTGCCTCAGTCCCCTGTGCTGAGGTCTGGGCTGTATGCCGCGGTCGCCCTGAGCTTATGTCCGGCCTGTGTTCCGCAGTCGCCCTGAGCCGAGGTCCGGCCTGTGTGCCGCAGTCGCCCTGCGCTGAAGTCCANTCCCAGGACGATGTGAGCTCACACTGGGTCTGCTGTCACTCCAGACCTGGATAGGGACTTCCTAACCCTTCCCCAAGGGTGACTGTGGAAATCACCTGGGGCCTCTGGAGAAGCTGGCTGGGGATAAGGTTTGGGGTGGGTGAGCCTGAGGTCTCCTGTCTGCTGGAGGGGAGATGGTGGAAGAGGCAGCCCTCCATCCCTGAGGTCTCGGGACACTAGCTGGGGACTGGAGCCCTGCTGCTGGGGCATCAGCGACACTGGCCGGTGGGGAGGATCCTGAGCAAGCAGGAGACAAGTGAGATCAGTGCACTTTGTGGTCTGAACCCTGGGGTCTAAGTTTGGCCCTGTATGACCTCAAATAGGACTCGAGCCTCTCCAGGCCTCTACCTCCTTATCTATAAAATGCAGGGGGGTGAACTGGGTGAGGTCTAACCACTTCTCAAGGCTTTGGAAGGTGTGGCAGTTGAGAGAGGTGACTGACTCAGGACAGGAACAGGTGAGGACAGATGGCAGCTTGAGCCTTCCCAGTTTAGGAGGAAAGGACTCAGGGGACATAGCCCGCTTAGCGGGGCACCTCAGTCCCTCCTAGAAAAGGGTGTGTATGTGTGAATATGTGTGTGAGAGGTGTGTGTATACGTGTGTGTGTTTTCATAGGCGAAACATGGCTTCTGCATGTAGCTTGCCTTCCCCCGGGGCATGTGGTGATGGCTCATGTGCACACACATTCTAATGACTGTTCTTCCATGGACCTGCAGGAGACGCAAAGTGCCTTCNCCTCAAATAATTATTAAACAGAGGTTCAACTTATGGAGAAAGACTGAATGTAGATTTGAGATAAATGATGGACAGTTACTATTCAACTGAAACATGAATACTCATTTTTTTTAAACGTTGGCTAATTTGATTAATCTATTGCTTGTGCATTTCAACTCTATTTTGTTATTGTGTACATGGACTTCCCAGATGGCACAATGGTAGAGAACATGCCTGCCAATGCAGGAGACACAGGGGATGTGAGCTCGGTCCCTGGGTCAGGGAGATCCCCTGCAGTAGAAAATGGCAACACACTNTGCATTTCAACTCTATTTTGTTATTGTGTACATGGACTTCCCAGATGGCACAATGGTAGAGAACATGCCTGCCAATGCAGGATACACAGGGGATGTGAGCTCGGTCCCTGGGTCAGGGAGATCCCCTGCAGTAGAAAATGGCAACACACTTCAGCATTCTTGCCTGGAAAATTCCACAGACAGAGGAGCCTGGTGGACTACAGCCTGTTCGGACATGACTGACCACACATTTGTGGTTCATGGTTGTTGTTGTGTGTAGCAGTATCACCATAACCTAGTTCCCATTAAGTGTTATAAATTGTTATTTTAAATAGCTGTAAAAATTCATATTCCAAAACAATTTAACTTTGTCAAT
>SJYV01026240.1:0-10154 GCA_006410875.1 Neotragus pygmaeus
ATCTTCCCAACCCAGGGATCGAACCCAGGTCTCCCGCATTGTAGACAGATGCTTTACCATCTGAGCCACAAGGGAAGTCCATAGCTAACTGGAGCAAATGTCAAATGCTTGGGGTGCAGCAGCAGGCAGAGTTTTATCTGCAGAACAAAAAGTTCCAGATAGGACCCATCCCTAGAGGATCCTGGGTTTTCTAGGAGACCTGCTTCCTCTCTGACCACTTTCTCCTCCTCCCAGGACTTTTCTAGCTCTTTCATTCTCTAGCACTCTTCTCTAACACTTCTCTTTCCTCCAGGCCTACTGCTGTCCTTCCCAAACTTGTTTGTCATACAAAGGTTTACTATTTATATATTCAGTAGCTTCTGAATACATCTGTTTTACAGTAGTTTTCTTTCCAAAAGATCGCTTTTATCCATATCAGCAAAATAAACTATATAAGGGCTGTCAGGAAATTTTGGAAATAGTCTTGTTACTTAGAAGCAGATGTTAAAATGACATTTGTGAAAATTGAATTTTACCTGTGTAGAATTTATTATGCATCCTTCTCTTCATACAGTGTTACCGTATTTTCTCATTTTTATATATGTTCTTTTACTAAATAGGTATATTCAAATACAGCCAACTATAGGCTAACAAAAGTGAAAGTGAAAGTCTCTCAGTCATGTCAGACTCTTTGTGACCCCATGGACTGTAGGCCAGAATATTGGAGTGGGTAGCCTTTCCCTTCTCCAGAGGATCTTTCCAACCCAGGGATTGAACCAGGGTCTCCTGCATTGCAGGAGGATTCTTTACCAACTGAGCTATCAGGGAAGCCCTGAAAGTGAGAGTGAAAGTTGTTCAGTCGTGTCCGACTCTTTGTCCATGGAATTCTCCAGGCCAGAAAACTGGAGTGGGTAACCTTTCCCTTCTCCAGGAGATCTTCCCAAACCAGGGTCAAACCCAGGTCTCCTACATTGCAGGTAGATTATTTACCAGCTGAGCCACAAGGGAAGCCCAATATACTACCAAAAGGTTTGCTTAATTCATCCACTACTTTTGTAATATATCACTCTGAAGAAGAAATACACCTACAATAGTTTGCTACTGACATAACATCATTTATTGCACAACACAGATGAAAAGAATCCACTTTTTGGTCCTGACTTATGAGACTGCCTATATGTTGTTGCTGTTGTTCAGTCTCTAAGTTGCATCTGACTCTTTGTGATCCCATAGACTGCAGCATGCCAGGCTTCCCTGTTCTTCACTATCTCTCAGTTTGCTCAGACTCATGTCCATTGAGTTATTGATGCCATCCAATGT
This sequence comes from Neotragus pygmaeus, assembly GCA_006410875.1. Lineage (NCBI taxonomy): Eukaryota > Metazoa > Chordata > Mammalia > Artiodactyla > Bovidae > Neotragus > Neotragus pygmaeus. Next base: position 1,300 of record SJYV01026240.1, read on the forward strand.
CTCATCCCCTGAAGCCCCTTTTCCTCTTGCCCTCAATTTGTCCAGAATCAGGGTTTTTTCAATGAGTCAGCTCTTCGCATCAGGTGGCTTATACATGAGGATGGCCTTCTTCTCAACTTATTTGAAAACCCAGAAATGAATGAATATTTCAAGTTTTCATTACTGCCCTAGATGGATTACCTTCAAATGCCATAAAAATCAGTATTTCCTAGAAAGGCAACAGGAGGAAAAATAGAAAACTGAAGTATCTCGACTCAAACTGGAAAACAGTGCTCTCTTCAAGGTATATGGAGTAAGTAATTTGGGCTCCTCAGCCTACCAATTTTATCAGACAGAATCTTAAACATGGTGACAAAGTAGAGTAAAACTGGTGAAATATTAAGATATTACTGTTGGTACTATGCTTCAGATTCATATTTTTATAAACATGATTTTGTGAACCAGACTAGAAACTGAATGTGGAATATTATTCTGATGGGAAGATGTAGTCCAAGCTCCAAACTGCCTTCCAAATTAATTTGTGCTGTAAAGTGGATTTACAAATCAGAAGCTTACAAGGAAAGAATGTGTCTTGGTTTTTTGCCTGTTAATAGAAGACAGAAAAACTTTACACATAACAAGTGTTCAGTGTGTATCTATTCTGTATTCTATATAAGTTCTTGTTGAGAATGGTGGAAAACTCCTGATATTTTTAAATTGGGGATGGAAATAAAGAATCTCTGTTTTTGCTTTCTGTTGGGGTGTGTTTTTGTGGGGGTTTTGACCTTTCATCTCTAATTAAAGATGTCTTTAATTCTGAGATTAAAAGACAAGCTCATGACTTTTAATATTTTTCCTCATAGGATGTGATTGTTGAAAATACACCAAAAATATACTGAAAATACACCAAAAGTTGCTTTCAAAAGCACAATGCTTTGCTGAATCTTAATAAATGGCAATTTTTTTCCTTAGCAAAACAACAACAACAAAAAAAACCAAAACTAACAGAAAAACAAATATCAAAAAACTTTTGGCAGATGTTAGAAGTATTAAATATGAATTCACAATTTAAANCTTATCCATTCATCTGTTGATGGACATCTAGGTTGTTTCCATGTCCTGGCTATTATAAACAGTGCTACACTCCTTTTCTTAATATCCTTAGTTGTGTAGACACAGCGCTGCTGCACAGTTTAACTTCTGCTCTCAGTTTCCTGAATTGATGTTCCTGTTTTAGATTTGGATTTGGCCTAGGTATTCCTGTGGCTTCCCTGGTGGTTCAGATGGTAAAGAATCTGCCTGCAGCGCAGGTGACCTGGGTTAAATCCCTGGGCCAGGAAGATTCCTTGAAGAAGGGAATGACTACCAATTCCAGTATTCTTGGGGCTTCCCTGGTGGCTCAGACAGTAAAGAATCTGCCTGCAAAGCAGAAGACCTGGGTTCTATCCTTGGGTCAGGAGGATCCCCTGGAGAAGGGAGTGGCTACCCACTTCAGTATTCTTACCTGGAAAATTCCATGGACAGAGGAGCCTGGTAAGCTATGTCCATGGGGCCACAAAGAGTCGGACATGGCTGAGAGACTAATACATTCCTGTAGGACATAATCTACTTCAGCATGATTTGCCATAAAAGTTCACTTTCCCTTCAATAATTATGAGCTAGTTATCATTTCGATGTCTCCTAAACACAGATATCAGACCATATCAGCTATATTGATCTGTGAACTGCCTGGCTGGGCGTCTCTCTCTAGCCTACTTTTTCTAGGAATTGGATTTAATCAGTTCAGTTCAATTGCTCAGTCACGTCCAGCTCTAGAGCTTGCTCAAACTCATGTCCATCAAGTCGGTGATGCCATCCAGCCATCTCACCCTCTGTCATTGCCTTCTCCTGCCTTCAATCTTTCCAAGCTTCAGTGTCTTTTCAAATGAGTCAGTTCTTCTCATCAGGTGGCTGAAGTATTGAAGTTTCAGCTTCAACATCAGTCCTTCCAATGAACACTCAGGATTAATCTCCTTTAGGATGGACTGGGTGGGTGTCCTTGCAGTCCAAAGGACTCCCAAGAGTCTTCTCCAACATCACAGTTCAAAAGCATCAATTCTTTGGTGCTCAGCTTTCTTTATAGTCNTTGAAGCTGAAACTCCAGTACTTTGGCCACCTGATGCAAAGAGTTGACTCATTTGAAAAGACCCTGATGCTGAGAAAGATTGAGGGCAGGAAGAGAAAGGGATGACAGAGGATGAGATGGTTGGATGGCATTACTGACTCAATGGACATGGGTTTGTGTAGACTCTGGCAGTTGGTGATAGACAGGGAGGCCTGGTGTGCTACAGTTCATGGGGTTGTAAAGAATTAGACATGACTGCTCGAATGAACTGAACTGAACTGAAGCAACTGAACACACACACACATTACGAAATGATCACCGTAGTAGATTTAGTTGCCATCCATCATCTCATGTACATACAATAATTGGAAAGAAAAAAAGATTTTTCTCTTTGGGATGAAAACTCTTAGGATCTATTCTAGCAAAGTTCCTATGTGTGATACAGTAGTATTAATTAATACTCATCGTGTTGTAGATTGCATCCCTAGTACAGATGTATCTTACAATTCAAAGTTTGTATCTTTTGACCACCTTCATCCAATTCCCCATCTACCCACTTCCTATATCTGATAATCACAAATATTCATTCCAAGTGGCCTTTTTTTAGTGAGTTTCAGATAATAAGGGCTACATAAAAGCAAGAGAGTTCCATAGCAACATCTATTTCTGCTTTATTGACTATGCCAAAGCCTTTGACTGTGTGGATCAAAATAAACTGTGGAAAATTCTGAAAGAGATGTGAATACCAGACCACCTGACCTGCCTCTTGAGAAATCTGTATGCAGGTCAGGAAGCAACAGTTAGAACTGGACGTGGAACAACAGACTGGTTCCAAATAGGAAAAGGAGTACGTCAAGGCTATATGTTGTCACCCTGCTTATTTAACTTCTATGCAGAGTACATCATGAGAAATGCTGGGCTGGAGGAAGCACAAGCTGGAATCAAGATTGCTGGAAGAAATATCAGTAACCTCAGATATGCAGACACCACCCTTATGACAGAAAGTGAAGAGGAACTAAAGAGCCTCTTGATGAAAGTGAAAGAGGAGAGTGAAAAAGTTGGCTTAAAGCTCAACATTCAGAAAACAAAGATCATGGCATCCGGTCTCATCACTCCNCAATTCTTCAGCACTCAGCCTTCTTTATGGTCCAACTCTCACATCCATATATGACTACTGGAAAAATCACAGCTTTGATATATGGACCTTTGTTGGTGAAGTGATGGTATGCACTAAATCAAGAGTTTGATTAATATTGATACTTAAATTAATTTTGTAGGCTTCATGGAGAACAGACTTACAACTTAGAAAGTTATATAAACAAAAAGTTGTTCTTCACTCATCCTTAATCACCAGTCAGTATGTTTCAGTTAAGATATAAAATTGAGGAAAAATTTCCTGATGAAAGAAAAGCTAAATATTAGAATTTTAAAATATGATTCTATCTATAAAAATGGATAAGCTGGATGAATTCTCCAAACCAACATTTAAAGTCTTAAATTCTTGATTTTAAAGATAATCAAGCAATTTAGATATAAGCCATAACTTAGATTAAAAGATTTAGATTTTAAACCATAAAAATTCATAGGTAAATATGAATTTACAGTGACTTCTTTGAATCCTTATATGCAAAAGAGAAAGAAATGTCAATAAAATTTTCATTTCCTCTAAGAGTACATCATGGGGAAAAATTATAAATTTAGTGAATAATNTGTCTTTCAGAATTTTCCACAGTTTATTGTGATCCACACAGTCAAAGGCTTTGGCATAGTCAATAAATACAAATATTCCTAGAGACACAGGAGATCAGGTGACCAGAACATGGCTCTTTGTAGCTGCTGGACTTAGGTAAGACACTATTCTCAACTCATTGGGCTAAAAAGGCCACTTCTCATGTGACCCAAGCGATTTCACAAACCCCTGCCACTAAGTACACAAACATAATGACTAGATGAAAGAAAATAAATAGATCAATGTAAGGTCATCATCACTTCCAGGAAATAAACACAACATATCACTTGCTCATCTTTATGTGTAAAAAGGAGCCTATTTTTTTTATTTCACCTCCACTTAAATTTCAGTAATAATAAGTGAGATGAGAGACTCCAATATGTCACCCATGTTTAAAGAGTCAGATTGCTAGTTAGAGAAACAACACGATAATTTATTCTAATAAAGTTAGACCAGATACTATTCCTTTCACTACAGTCACCAAAAGACTAAGTAAAGGGATGCACTGGCCTACACGTTAAAGATTTTGAGGGAATGACCATGGCTTTTTACAACCCACCAGAATCATGGAAATGTTCTGAGTTTGATCTTAAGTTCTCAGAAAATAGAACATTCTTAAAATAGCATAGCTCAACAAAGTAAGCCCAGGAGCAGCAAAATTGGAAGTTCAGTAAATACTGCTGGGCTCTGAAAGAATGGCGCCAAGCTATGGGCCTCATAGCATGTCTCCTACTCCAAATGGCAAGCCCTTTTAAAGCTATATGTCTACTTCCATCCATTTATCCATCAGCAATAAAACTGCTTTGATGGGATTGATTTAATACTAGGGAGAGTCTCGAATTTGATGAATGCATGACAGCTGCTTATTTTGGCCTCCTTTGCAAAGCTATAGCTAGCATTATTTGGCTCTTTTGCATAGCCGTAGCTAGCTCTAGCCGAGAAGGCAATGGCACCCCACTCCAGTACTCTTGCCTGGAAAACCCCTGGATGGAGGAGCCTGGAAGGCTGCAGTCCATGGGGTTGCTGGGGGTCGGACACGACTAAGCGACTTCACTTTCACTTTTCACTTTCATGCATTGGAAAAGGAAATGGCAACCCACTCCAGTACTCATGCCTGGAGAATCCCAGGGATAGGGGAGCCTGGTGGGCTGCCGTCTATGGGGTCACACAGAGTCAGACACGACTGAAGTGACTTAGCAGCAGAAGCAGCAGCTAGCTCGAGGTGGAAACTCTATTTCTTCCCTTTGTTTCATTTATCAGAACATTATCAGAGTAACTGTTACAGGGAGCAGAAAAGAAATAACTCCTGGAACCCTTTAGCTACAGGTCAGTACAGTGCTGGAAATGGGCATGCTGGCTGAACTCAGTGCTTTGAGCAGTCTCTTTGTNAGCTAGCTCGAGGTGGAAACTCTATTTCTTCCCTTTGTTTCATTTATCAGAACATTATCAGAGTAACTGTTACAGGGAGCAGAAAAGAAATAACTCCTGGAACCCTTTAGCTACAGGTCAGTACAGTGCTGGAAATGGGCATGCTGGCTGAACTCAGTGCTTTGAGCAGTCTCTTTGTAGAATGATAACTAACATCCCCACCTTAGTACCAAAGTCATCATCCACAGACAGACCCTCCACGGTTCTCTTCAACTCTTTCAAGTCATCATAGACCTCCTGTTTCTTCCAGAAACCATGCCTACCATTTTCTGAAGATCCTCTCAGGGAAGTTTTTTAGGTTCCTCAAGATGGCAAAGGTCTCCCATCCATCCCTACTTGACTTTTTTTCCCCAACCACTTCCTTGGAATGTTCTCCAATCACAAACATCCAGAGTGTTATTTTTCTTGTGTGTGTCTTTGCAGCAAGTCCAGAACTCTCTTAGTGACTTTACATAACTTTATGGAATTAGACATATTCTTTAGATCAAATGGCAGAAAATAAACATGTGTATTGCAGAATACTCTCCACTTACAGTAGAGAGGTGGAGAGCGGTTTGCTGACTGCATGGACAGGGTGGTGGGCCAGCTGAGGGGGTACAGTACCTTCTGCCCTGCTGGTTTTCAGTGACCGAAGTACCATAAGTACAGTAGTACAATAACACAGATAAAATATGGATTTTATACAGAGAGCCTACTATAATAGACTTCCATGTACACATATTGACACATTTATATTTGCTACACATTTTCATTCAGTTCTACCAATTTTAGGAAAATATTTCAGAAACACATAGGATAATACCAAATCAGGGTGAGTAAAACATGATACGCGTTCCCTGGCAAATGCTTCAGATTTTCAAGAAACACAGTTTAACTCTTAAGCTCCACTTCATAAATCTTCATTTCACATTTAAGGGCAATATCAGAAGTTAGTTTCTGCAACATCAAAGCTTCTACTCCACCTGAGTTATTTAACTGGAAGCCTCTGAAAGACAGCTCTCCACTACAGCTCTGGCTGATGCAGGGAGAGGATGTGCACAGACAACACAGGCTCAGCGAGACAAGGCAGGATGGAAGAGTCTCCTAGGAGAAGCTGGCTGGGAGAGCGCTACAGCAGGGGAACAAGCGCTGCGGCTTCAGCCCTCACGGTCAGGGCACTGAAGCTACGAGGGTATCTGCGAAGACCTGAGGGGCAAAGAGCAACGAGAGAAGCAGGAGGCCATTAAGTATTTAGGGCTCCAAGGCTGCGGTCTTGGCTCTAGGAGAGCTGTCTGTCTAGTTCAGCAGAGGAAGCCAGTATTCAGAGGGGGAGGGACCAGACAGGTGTCAGTCAAGCAGGCTTTGGTTTAGGGAGGAGCATTCAGAAAGCTCCTGATACTGACAGTAGAAGCCCTGTCCTTGGAGTGACTGAGATGAGCAAGGGAGATAAGCTTGGGCCCAGGGGAGCCACACAGGCATCAAGGGCTTGAGTGACGGGTCACTCGTGGTCCTGGAAGAGAACAATTAACTGCCCACACGAAAGAGAAAGAAAGAGTTTCACGAAGGGATGGTTTGCAATGGCTGCTGCTGCTAAGTCGCCTCAGTCGTGTCTGACTCTGTGCGACCCCATAGATGGCAGCCCACCAGGCTCCCCCGTCCCTGGGNCTCATCTGGAAGGTTCTGTCAACCACCCCTCCACCACCATACCTGACCCTTATATAAGGTCACCTGCTTGATTGTCCTGGGGTTACCATACCTCCTCCATAGTGTGATAGGACCATGGTCTGTCCCCCAACTCTACCATCTACCCTCCATTTGGTCCTACAGCCATTTTACACCCCATCTCACCAAGCCACATCTAGCCCAGTCTCACTGTCTTCCTTCTTGGCTACTGCTAAAGTCTCAACATTCCAGATTATAATTTCTGCATAACATCCACCCAATCAAGGTGGCTGGTGGGGAGGGCATATCCAGGATCTACAGGCTTTGCTCCTGAGTTATATTTCAACCCCCAAAGGTCTGGCTCTGCCTTTCTGTCACCTCCCTCTATATGGAGAAGGATACCAAGTTTGCCGTGTATGGATATAAGAGTTCATCACACAAGGGTGCCCAGCTGGATGGAACAGTGTGGGTTGAAATCCAACCCATACTCCACCGACCAAACTGTGTGCCTGGCATGAGCTGAGACTGCCCAGAGGAAGGAGTGTCTTTTCTAATTTGAGCAAAGATGCCTACAGGTTAGGGGGCCGCCCTAAAACAGACTCTACATGAAATCTGGGCAAAAGAGTCCATACCCCACATAGCTGGAANGCCACTCCACCTGGGGGAGGGAGCCGTGCCACTGCCCTGCCAGACTGTGCTGGCCCTGCCTGGAGTGAGTGTGGCCCCTGGGTGGGGGGGATCAGCCTGGAGGGCTCGGCAGGGCGGGGCTGAGACCTGGGAGCACTGCCCACCTGGAGCAGCACCGCAGCCCCTCTCACCTCGGCTGGGGGGATGCCCTCCGGTGGGCGGCAGGGCAGCACGATGCCCTGCTCCAGCGACACCTCCTTGGCCAGTGGCTCCTGCTCAAAGTTCTTCCGCAAATCTGGGGGCAGAACAGAAGCGTCTCCCTGGCTGAGTGCCTCAAGCTGGGTCAGCCTGGCTGACCCTGTCCGCCGGTCCTGCAGAGACCATGGCCCAGGAAGAAGCGTCCAGTGCCCGGGGGGAACACAGGGGGTGGCTGGGCGGCATCCATAAGCACTCCCTCCAGCTGTCAAGGCAGGACCTGAGGATTTCTTATGGGACCTCCTCCCAGGTGACACCCTGAGGCCCCTCTGCCCCAGACTCACAGGCAATGCGGATATAGGCCTTCTGACTCTTGGTGGTGCCTGAGGAGCTCCACGCCACGCACTGGCACCAGAACTCCTCCAGCCCGAACACCTTCTCCACCTGCTGCCTTGACACATTGATGCGGACTTCCATGGAGGGCAGTCCTGAGGGAGGGGGCGGGGAGCAAGGACATGTCTCGTGCATGGTCCTCATGGGCCAGTCCCCTGTGGGGTCCCGGCACCACCACAGACACTCCCTCTGCTGAGCAGGAGAGCTGGCGGACACTGGGGGCAGTCCTCTGCCTGGAGAAGGGGCTCCCGGGGAAGTCCCTTTGTATCTCCTGAAAGTCGGGAGTAAGTACTTGGTCACCCAAGGCCTATCTCCCTGGAGTCAAAAAAAGCCAGGAAAGGGGTTTCCTGCTATTTCAGAGACAGTCACAGAGGAACCTGGGGCAATGGAGGCTGACCTCTAAAGGACCTCAGGCAGAAGGGGTGAGGCAGATAGGCCAGCCCTGGGGGCCATTGTGGGTAAAAGCGAAAGGTAAGGAGGGATTTAGGGTTTCCCTGTTGGCTCAGATGGTAAAGGATCTGCATGCAATGCTGGAGACCTGGGTTCGATTCCTGGGTCAGGAAGATCCTCTGGAGAAGGAAATGGCTACCCACTCCAGTTTTCTTGCCTGGAGAATCGCATGGGCAGAAGAGCCTGCTGCTGCTGCTGCTAAGTCGCTTCAGTCATGTCCCAACTCTGTGCGACCCCATCCCGGAGTGGGTTGCCATTTCCTTCTCCAATGCATGAAAGTGAAAAGTGAAAGTGAAGTTGCTCAGTCGT